>CM034235.1:645806-710806 GCA_019916065.1 Vitellaria paradoxa
AATTTTAAAAACCTACATTTGTACCTTTTATATATTGGACTAAAGTGAAAACTTAAAAAATTAATCGAAGATAATAGTTCTGGATTTTGTTAATTTTAAAAATTCCATTTATATCCCTGCATTTCATATTACCCAGACTTAAATCGCCTGATTTTACTTGATTTTTAATTGATATTTTTGTCCTTTCCACCTGAGAACTTAATGCCATTTATGACTCTATTTTAATCTAAAGTATGAAGAATGCAAAGGTAGGTTTTTTAAGTTCAGGGGGTGTAAGTGATTTTTACTTTAAGTATAGAGGGTAAAAAAGCAATTATCCCTTTATTTCTTATTTATTTTGATGAATAAGTAAATTATTGAACCACAAAGCATCTAGATAGTGCCGAAAATGGGCTACAAACCCTCCCTGGCCTAAATGGTCAAAGTCTCAGCAAAAGGCAAAAAAGTTTCCAAGTTTGGATCTACCCGTTCCACTCTCCAACTATACAGACAATTGATAATAATAGCAATTAAAAAAAGCTCTTGACCCTGTACAATGGCATCATAACTCCTCCAAGAATTCTCTTGTTTCTCTCTTTCCATATAAACCAAAAAGGGGAAAATGGGATTACACTCCAAATCATTATCTTTGCATTACGTCTTGTAACCCCATCAAAACCTAAAAAAAGTCTGTAAATCCTTTGGAGTCACCCACTGTGCACCAAAAATTACTAAAATCAAATCCCTCATGTTCTGACTGTATTTATAATTAATTAAAATGTGATCTATAGTTTCCTAATGTTCTTCATGGAGGCTGCATCTATTGACTAAAACCTAGCCTCTTCTGATGCAAGTTATCAACATTAAGGATTTTCCACGAAATTGCACACCAACTAAAAAACGACACCTTCGTAGCATCTTGATCCTCCAAATTTTCCCTCATAGCAAAACCTCACCTCATATTCTCGTGATTTGACAACTTCCAGCTTACCCCATCATCCCCCTCCCTACCTGTAAACTTTAAATGCTCTGCAAGCAAGATACATAACCTTCCACTTCCCAGTCATGAAAATTCCTACGAAGCATTACATTCCACACCTTATTTTGTTCTTATTCTGTATATATTCAACCATTTTTTTTTTCATTTTTCTGTATGTATTTAACTCATAGGTAGTTATGTTGCTTACCACATTTTTTACTTTATTAAAAAACTTACAATAGACAATTCAATGCGATACTAGTTGTGCAACAATAAAATCAATTATACTTTTGTATACAAAATATATTTGTATAAAAGGCGGCAACAAAGTTTTGTATTGCTTACAATTAAATCAACTAAATATAAGTATTGTGATTTGTTTACAAAAATAGATATTAAATGATATTTTATTTATATTACATTATCTAAATGTTTCTTAACTTTATTTAAACTTTTTAATATAGAGCTGTGAATATGTCAAAAAACTTACGATACAAGCTACAATATGCTATGATGCAAAATAATAATAATAATAATAATAATATAATCAATTGATACTATTTACAATGCACAATTTGTCAGAGCAGCTGCAAAAACAGCTTTCTGCCTCTGGTCTTTCTGCTTTGAATAATCTAAATCATCATTCCTATGTTCCACAAAAGGGCAGCAGGTGATTAGCAAGAGAATGACTGAGACCTAAATTATAAGCACCTTCCGCCATCATGTAGCATGGATGGTAGGAGTTGCATGGGACATTCCTCAACATATTATCAAAAAAAAAAAAAAGAGGGATTAAGATCTAGTTTCTTTGTGCTGTGTCCTCCAGCATCCTTTTAGAACACAAGTGAGTAATTTTCGTCTCTACAGATCACAAACTGGTATCCTCCTAGGCTTCTATGTCTAAAATTAAATTTGATTGGGAGAGCATTGTGACAAGCTCTCTGGGAAAAATGATTGAGCTGTATCTGATACAAGTGAGGATAAATTCTTTCCTTTTTTTTTTTTTTTTTAACCATCTTGCATATCCCACAAGTCCATTGCAGGGTGACAAAAAATGATCTGGTGTGAAAGAAGACTGGATACTCTTGAAAATTTTTCCTAATAGTTTCACTGTATTGACATAACCTTATGTCTTCCAGGGATTTTTATTTTAACCGTTGTTGTCTGGTTTGCTGTATTTTTGTTTTATTTCCAACCCCCCCCCCCCCGGCGCTTTGATGAGAAATATTTGGTCAATGCTTGTTAATTCGCATGGTAGTTTTACTTCTGGTACATGTATTAAATAACTTGTCTGTCATCATTCTTTCTTTCTTATTTTTTATTCTCCTCTTTACACTAGATCAAAGCCAATGCTGTGAGGGCTCTTGGAAATCTTTCTAGATTTGTCCAATTTACGAGTCAATCAGGTGTTCGTTATGAGCTAGTTGATGGTATGGTATTGCCTCCTAAAATCAACGATCCTAAAAGGTTGCCAGCTAGGTGTGATCTTGAAGATAACCACAAGGAACAATTGGCATTGAATTCATTCCATCCTGCTTCATTGGAAGATTCACGATGGCTAGGAAGGATGGTGCAGGCATTTCTTTCTTGTGTTGCAACTGGAAATGTGAAGGTATTCTTTCTTTTCTTTCTATCAATCTTTGGAAGTTTGATGTGGGCAACATTCTTTCTTTTAATTAGTTCATGATTCAATTATTACCCTTGTTAAGTATTGGGCTTTCGTAAGCAGGTCCAATGGAATGTTTGTCATGCATTGAGCAACTTATTTCTAAACGAATCATTAGAACTGGGAGACGTGGACTGGTAAGGAGTTACCTTGCTGTTTTTTGTTATTGAATGCTGATCCTTTGTTTCCATATGTGGAAGTCTGATTTTGAAACGCATGATGTACGCTGATGTTTCATGGTATCTTATTCTGCTTAGAACGTAGGAAAGATTGAGGGCATTATAAAAACTTATCTTCATCATAAAAAATAGCTATATTATTTGCAATACAGCATTCTAATTTATGATGGTCATTTGGAAACTATGGTTCATGAATGGTTGGTGATACAGGAATACAGATTTATAATCTATTCTGGGAAGTGACTTTTCTTTTTCTTGATGAAGTCAGGACTAAGTTTTTATGGTTTCTCCCTGCAAAAGGGCAGGAGCCATGTTGGATTTGGGGAGGGGCTATTCACACAATCTTACCCATTGTAACTGGAAAGAGTGTTTGTGGGAAGCTCCAGGCTTGGATTTTCTGGGAACAAGTGATATGTTATTTGGCAGTCTTGTCTTAGAAGTCTGGCCGCATTTTGCACCCTGATAATACCTCATACTTGGCATGCAAAGTCATTGACCCAGTCAACTACATAAATCCACCCTTTCCTATTTCTGTATTTTAATAATTTACACAAGTAGATCCATAGATCAACCTGCCAATGCTATTCGATTCAGATTTTGTCTTACAGAGAAGTTCATTTTATTTTGATTATTTAATGTTCGATATAGTTTTTGAAGGCGCATTTGACTTATTAAAAAAAAAGAAAAAAGAAAAAAAAAAAAACTAGAAACAATCTTTCCAGTTATTGCCTATTGGGGGTAAGGCTGTGTATAATGCCCCTTTCCCAGACCTGGTATAGGTGGGATCCTTGTATACTGGACCGACCCATTTGATTGGACCCATTTAACCACGGAAAAAACTCCTAAGTTTGGCAAAGTAGAATGAAGCATTTTGTTTGAGAAATTTGAAGGGTTAATTGCCTTTTTACCCCTTAAGTTGAAAATCACTTACACCCCCTAGACCTTAAAACTTTGCACCCCTTGTACTTTAAACCGGAGTAGAAACATTAAAGAATTCGTTAACAATGATAAATTGCATTCATACCCCCTATAGTTCATATACATATATTTGTATCCCTGATTCTATTTTGTTTTAATGGGTATATTTGTCTTTTTACTTGAAAAGCTAG
Organism: Vitellaria paradoxa; assembly: GCA_019916065.1. Taxonomy (NCBI): domain Eukaryota; kingdom Viridiplantae; phylum Streptophyta; class Magnoliopsida; order Ericales; family Sapotaceae; genus Vitellaria; species Vitellaria paradoxa. The sequence continues at coordinate 649,719 of CM034235.1, forward strand.
CACCGTTCATAACTTAACTTTAGTCAAAAGTACAAAGGGTGCAAAGGTAGATTTTTAAAGTTCAAAGGGTGTAAGTGATTGCAGGGAGTACAAATGCAATTGTCCCAAATTTTAATGCACTGCAGCATTTCATTGCATATTAAATATCCTGCTAGGTCTATTTGATGCATATGCAAATTGAATAGGATTTATCAATTGTTTTACATCATGCATGCAGCATGGCTTTCTTAGGTTCACACCTTGTGCTGCAGCTAACATGTTAGGCTCTAGGAGATTTTGGGTGCCTTTGTAGGTCTTCGTGAAACTTTAGCTAGCACTTGGTTAACTTCTGATGAAATGAATTTGCTGCAATGAACAACAGGAGTTATAGAACCCAAATCAAAATGAGTAAGAAATAAGTGTTCTCTCAGCACGTAGTGGAAAAAGCTACTTTGCTTGGTCAGTTTGGAAAGCAGAGTGCTTCCTGTTTGTTACTTCCGATCATTATTTTTCCAATTCTTGCTGGGAATATGGGCAAGAGCTTAGGAATTTATGATGGATGTGAATTCCTTGATGTTTATTGTCTTGCTTGTTTTTCATATTTTCTATCCTCGACAAGAATGCAGCAGAATTCTTTTGTAATGTCAACTCACCAGGGAGTGTTGTCAAATTTTGAGCCTTCTGAGTTTGTAAGTTAGAATTCTCGTGTTTGTTTTGGATGTTGACACCTGTTTAATGTTGTTATATGTATTTTTTTTTTCTTTGATATATTCCCGGAATGCTGCATGATGCTTCTATGCACCTAATGATGATGATGATGATGATGATTATGATGATAAGTCAAGGATGATCTTAATATTGCAGTCATGCCTTCACAAAAAAAAAAAAAAAAAAAAGATTAAATTATCTTATATTGCAGTAATTGTCATCGTCCCATTCAATATTTGAGTCTATTCCTTAACCTGAATGACAGAATTACTAAGTCTCAGTTACCGCTTTCCTCATGTGCCACTTTATATGTGATTCCATCTAACAATTGCCGTCAAACTTGTCCTTGGGAGAGTACTCCCCCTTTTTCCTGCCTATAAGCATTTGAGACTAGTTGTGTGTGTTTACATAATTTTATCATGGTTCTTGTTGGATAGTTTAAATAGTTTTTAATGTTTATTCATTTATGTATTTTATTTATTTTGATAAGTGCTCTGTTTTTTTTACATGAGATGTATGCCTCTTGTTTTGCTAGAAGTACTCTTTGCTGATTTCTGTAAGTAGTTTTATATAATCACTCCCCCCCCCCCCCCCGGCTTCTCCTTTTAGGGCTCCATCTGTTTTCAGCATTCTTCTACTATTACTTCGTGATTCGCCCAACTATAAGATCAGGATCCAAGCCGCTGCTGCTTTGGCTGTGCCAGTGACTATATCGGGTTAGTAGTTCTTTTTATATTTATTTATTTATTTATTTCTATTTCGGTAATGAGAGCCTCAAAAACTCTTTATTTCTGCTATTACACAGATGACTTGCCTTTTATTTTATTTCTATTATGCATTATGCTGGGGCCTACTGATCATTCAATTTCTTTATGCCCAACTGTAAGATCATGTAAAGCAGTTGTTATACGCGGCAACCATTTGAGCTTTTTTCACTCATTTTTTTTTTTTTTTTGCAACCATTATTTCCCAATTAATGCAATTTGTCTTATTTATGTCCATTGTTGTTGCCCAATTCCATCACCATTTTGAAATCTATTTACTGCTGCACTAAATATCCACTTGATGAACATTTCTTGCCAAAATCATACCACATTCTACCAAAACATCAGAAGCCTTTTTTTTCCTAGGACCCCTCTAAATTATTCTTCAATTGAGAAAGAGAATATTACTTTTTACTTTTTAAGTGTCTTACTCTGATATTCAAGGATTTGTCGTTTCTTGATATGTAGTAATCCCAACCTCATTGATTTGTCTGAATTGAAGTGCGTTGTGTGGGAGTTAAAGGACTAATGGCTGGAGTTGAATCAGAAGCATGAATGCTTGTCTGACTGAACAAAAGAGTGTTTTTTATCTAGAAAAATGAAAATATCTAGTCGACCTTTTTTGGAAATCGAATTTGAGATGGTGTGGCAATGAGCAAAATACAGAATGAATTGGGGAAAAATAAAGCATAGAAGTAGGAAAAGTCACTAAAAATGAAGAGAGTGGGATGAAGAAAGATAGCTACTGCAAACTTAATGGGCATCAACATTGAGAAGAGAATACAGCCTCATGGTAACGGCTTCCCCACCTGGGATTTACGTCTCGAGTTCCTCCCCATGCTGGGCTTGGCCTCAAATTACCATAAAAAGGGTTTCAATATCAAAATAAAACTAATGAAGGATAATATTTAGCTAAAATTACAAAAAATATGTTGGGAAATGAATTAAAGCTCCCCCAATCTTTGGTTCTCCTTTTATTTAATCAGGAAGTTATTCTTCTAATTTTATCTCATGCTTATCATTGACATAATTGCTAAACTTCGAACTAATTTGCATGCCCAATATTTTTTTCTATCATTACTTTTATCCTTTTCCTTTTTTGGTGATAAATTTTTAGGTTCAAGGAGAAAAAGAAGGCTGTGTGCCACTTATTCTAAGATGTGCTTTGGTGTTTTGGAGGTCACCATTTTAAGATGCCCATACTCCTACCAAAGTTGTGATACCTCTAGTATTGAAAAAATAAATAAATCTAAGATATACCTGGGTGTTTTAGATTATAAGAATGATTTTCATTAAAGGGGAAAAATGAATAGATGATTTATGTTAAGTCACCAATTATCCTAGAAGATTAAGGAAATGGATCCAACAATGTATGTCAACCTAATTTAATATTCCTCGTCACTTGTGAACTTAAGGGCCCAACTCGCGCATGAATTGGAAAGACAAACAGATCAAATCAAATGTAGTGCACTAACACAAATAAAAGGTGCATAAAAAAGCAAACAGGGAACAACAATGATAATGAGATTTGAAGTTTGGACCTCAGGTAACTAGAGTTATCATACCATATCCCAAAAGTTTAAATTTTCAGGAAATGGGCTTAATCACATATGTGAAACTAATTGAACAATGTTAGAAGTTGTCCCACGTTGGTCCATAAAAAAAGATATTTCTCCAATATAAGTGTCACGCCCCGGGTTTCACAACCCGAGTATGTGAACAAAGGAACACATATTATATCAGTTAATAACTTTCCTTATCTCACATCAGAGCCACACACACACTATGGAGTAAAGAATATAAAAATAAATGAAATTTAACTTTAAAGTAATTAAATACCTTAGTCAAAACTGCTTAGGCAACAAAGCTCCAAAATTAACCTAACAATCTCTCAAAAATAAACAATTAACTATTGCCTCACAAACAGAAGTTTATTAAAATCCGTTAAAAACAATTTCCTAGAGTCTAAAACAATTACATAAAAATAATAAATAAAACTTTAATTCCTATGTTCAGAAGGTCCAGCACGTGACTCAAATTCATTACCTGCATCACAAGCTATAAGGGGTTTAGCACTAATATCACATGTGCTCGGAATCTTAATAATAATAATATAAATGCAGTATGCCCTAGCATGCTACTAAGTGAAACAATTATGCATAGGTAGCAATTTCAAACAAGAACTTAAATTTATTTATCAATCTATTTTCGTTACAATTTAATTGTTTCAGTACCACACAACACATCAAAGAAAAATAATTTAATTTCAAGGTACTGCTGCTTGGTTGTCTCGTAGAAACAAGATTTAACCAATATACATCATCCATTGATGTCTGCTTGGTTGTCTCGTAGAAACAGGACCCAACCAATATACACCATCCTTCGGTGTTTGCTTCCTAGGCAGAAGCCTTAGGAATATAATATACCACCCTTAGACATCTGCATCGTTCATAGGTTACTATCCTACTGGACTCGATTACCACCCCCGCGCAGGTTTCGGGACTCTCAACCCTTGGGTACTTATACCCGATATTTTCAGTATCCCTCAATCCAAATAAAACATATTATTAAATTTCATTTTAGTATCTACATTAAATAAATTCTGTATTTAAATTTATTATTTATTAAATCCCTTATGAATTCATCATAATATTTTAAATAATCTGTAAACCTCAACACATAAATAATAATAACCATAATTACTGAAGAATCACAGCACAACAAGTTACCAAATATGTTTCTAACAATTAATGCAAAAGCTTTCAAAACAAACTAACATGTAAAGACAAAATTAAAAAAAAGACAAAACTATCATATAAGGACAAAAGTTTAAGTTTCTTTTACTTTATTCAATTAGTGGCTTTGCTGGACACCTAATTTCCACACCTTTAACATATATATGTATATAAAGTAATAATATGTATACCATCCAATCGTGGAAGACTTCAAATATATATAATAGAAATTTTTGTCTTCTAGTAGCCAAGCAATCTGGGAACTCAATACAATTCACGTTTACCAACTAAAAATATAAAGAAATAAATAAATAGATAACATGTGAACCCCATATTCCAATCAATCACGTCATGAGTTTAAAGTAAAAAAAAAAAAAGTCTAATCGATCATATGTTCACAACAATAAAAATCTGATGAGTCTAATATATATATATATATCATTATATTCATATCACTGGATTCAGTATGAGGACTAATCAATTAATACACATATATATATTGTTATTTACAATACAGACTCACAGGTCATTCGCCTAGTAAATAAATATATATTTATACATATACATATGCGTCACTTTTAAAAGTTCCGCCCTTTACCTGGGTTGTGTTCGGAAAATCGGAAGAAGTCAGTCCGGCAAAAACCCACAGTGTAGCTGCTGTGCCTTCTACTCTCTTCTTTTCTCCTCCTCCTCTCTCTTTCTCCCTCTCTCTATTTCTAGGGTTTTTTTTTTTTTTCAAAATAATTTACAGCTTCATATATATATATAAAAGAGGAGTTTTAACCCTAACCAACTAATTAATTTCCTATTCCCCATAGGTTTAGGAAAATTACACCATTCTCCTAAAATTTTAAAAATCTTTTTAAATATAACCAAAAAGTAATCTTTTTAAATATAACTTAAAATTAAATATCAAAATTACAAATTATTAAATTTAAATAACAAAATAAATTCACTGAATAATTAATTATATATAATAACTAAATTAAATAAAAATTCGGGTCATTACAATAAGAGATGGATTTCCCTCACCTTAACACTTAAGATTTAAGATTGAGACTTCTCTTCTTATGTGCCGTCGGGCTTCTTTACAAACAATTTATTTATGAGTTTATTTCAACTACACATTTGGTTTCATCCTTGTGCACCTATATCCCACAAGTTGTACCTAAACCTCATGAGATTTGTATTATATTTAATCAGACTTCTCTGTTGGATTTTTTATTCAAAAAGTAATTGTTGACCAATTCAATATTATGAAATTATCTTTATACCATTAGTATTTATAAAAAAAAATATTTATATTATGACATAGTGTATTTTTTATTTTGAAATTTACATTATAATTAATTTCTTAAATTTTTTGTGAACTTTTTTATTAATTAATTCTATTTTTTTTGTCTAATCTAATTACCAAATATGAATTGAAGGTCTTCTGTTTCATTAAATTGTTTTTTTGGCAACTATTTTGTTTTCTGTTTTTGTTTTCATTTTTTTTTTAAATGAACATGAAAACTCATTTGGCAAATTTGTTTTCAATTTTTAGTTTTCAAAATTTTCAAAAATTATGAAAATATAGAAAAAAAATTTTCTTAAGTTTTCATTATCTTACGCAGCCACTAGTTACAACCATCAATCACCATTGCTCATTGGTCGCCACCAACATCCGCCACCCCCTCCTACCGTCGCTACTATCTCCCACTCATCTCTGGTTACCGCCAAATATATTATTATTTAATATAAAAATATTTAATTGATATATAAAATCTATATAATAAAACACAACTCAATTCAAAAATATCCCTCTCACAAACTATAATGGACGGTTGAGATTGAATTTTATTTCAAAATCAATGGCTAATTTTAAATTTTACAAACAAAGGCTGAGATGAATGGCTGAGATTAAAAGCTTCTCCCACAAGATCCCGCCTTTCTTCTCTTTTCCCTATTCCTTCTTTTATGCCGCTCACCCAAAACCCTCTCTCCCTCCTTATCGTCCCACCTGCATCTTCTCCAATGTGAAGACGAGCAAACAAACACAGAGGAAGAGAGGAGTCATTTTTGGGTTTTGAAGACGAGCAAAGTTGGGTATTTTTTTTGTTGCTTGAATTTTTGTTTTTGAAAAGATAAGTAAGTATTATTAATAGCATCGAAGGAATGCGAAAGTAAAGAGCAAATTACAACTACCCCTTGCTTATTTCATGCTAGCTATAAAAAGTAGAAAAGAGCTAAGATCTAACTCTTTTCCTTCTTCAACCCAACTAAACAAACAAGAAAGAAATATACTTTTGGAATGCAAAACAGTCCGTTCTGTGTTGTCAAAAATCCTCTTATTATGTTCCTTCCAAATCAACCAAAAAATGCAATAAGGGATCGTATTCCAAATCTTCCTCTTCGTCCTGCCCATAGGTTGTCCCCACTAAGCTAAAAGAAAGCTTTTTAAGTTAACAGGGAAACACATTTGAACGTCGAAGAATGAAAGAATTAAACTCCAGATTTTGGTGACCCAACCACAATGGATGAACAGGTAATTAATAGATTCCTCATGTCTGAGACATAATGAGCAACTATTAACGATAGAGTAACATCTTCGCTTTAGATTGACCATAGTCAAAATTTTTCCCCTCACAGCACACCAAGAGAAAAAAGTGACCCTTGTAGGAACAGGGGCCTTCCATAAAGTCATCCAAGGGAAGATATCCTTCTCTCCTTTCTATAAGAACAGATAAAAAGATTTTTCTGAAAAATCTTTATGCGTGGATTGCGTCCAGCTCAATGCATCTGCCATGTCTTCCATTGGGAAAGAATAGAGTGATTCCATCATTGTCTTGAAGCTATCCAATTCCCAATCATTTAAACTCATTTGCAGCTGAACATTCCATACTCTATTTGTGCCAGAACCAATATTATAATCTGAGACCAAGGCATTCTTGTTTATTGCAATTGCATAAATTTCAGGGAAAACTTTAGAAAGACTACCCCCTGTCATCCATTTGTGTTTCCAAAACAAAGTCCTATCCTCCCTTCCCACCTTCCAAGATAAACAATTGACAAATCTGGGCCAATTCTTTCTTATACAACTCCATAAAATAGCGCCAAAAGAGGAGGAACCTGCAACAGAAGTCCAGCCACCTTTTTCAGTACCATATTTGGTCACAATCAATCTCTTCCAAAGACAAGAGTCTTCGTGAGCAAATCTCCAAAGCCACTACCCCATGAGTGCTTCATTGTGCAGCCTTAGCTGCCTAATTCCAGTGCCCCCCATTTGTATGAGATTGTACACTACTTTCCAATCCGCTAAGTTGTGCTTAAAGACATCTTCACTCCTGCCCCAAAGAAAGTTTTTTTGCAACCTCTCCATTTCCTTTAAGACACACACAGGGGCTGGGAAAAGAGAAAGAAAATAGGTGGGGAGAGAGAATCATTTTTGAGTTTTGAAGAGGAGCTAATTTGGTTTTTTTTTTTTTTTTTTTTTTGGTTGGAGTTTTGGGTCTTTGATTTGAGAAAGAAAGATGTTGGAAGGGAAAGCTCTGATAAAGGACACAGGCATGCCAGTGAAGATGTAGATCCAAGCCATGGTTGCTGCTTCTTATGCTCTTGATCTCTATGATGCTCTTGACTGCAAATACATTGCTGCCCACGTCAAAATAGTAAATTACTTTGTCACTCAGTCTCTCTCTCTCTCTCTCACTGAATTTTTGAGGTTTTTTTTTTGGGGGGGGGGGTTATGATGATGGAAGCTTATGGGTTTTTACTGCGCGCCAAGAGTTCGACAAGAGGTATGGAGGTGGATGGCAATGTGTGGTGGGATCAAATTTTGGGTGTTTTTTCACTCACACCGAAGGAACTTTAATCTACTTCACATTGGAAACCCTCAATTTCCTCATCTTCAGAGGGGCTTCTTCTCCCTCATCCTCATCTCTAAGCATCTTCCATCAAAAAGCCTTCACTCCTTCAACCTCATTGTTCAGTGCTCATCTTCATCACAAGCGAGAGAGAGAGAGAGAGAGAGAGAGAGAGAGATTTTTAGAGAGATGAGAACCTCAACTTCCTGACATTCCTGCTCTCAATCCCCATATTGGTCGACGGGGTATGGCTGAGCAGCGAAGCCAACAACACCGACTGCTTCAAGTTCCTGCAGTGGCCGGTCATCGTCATCAGAGTGTCCATCATGGTCATCTCCCTCGCGGGGTTTGCCGGCGCCTGTTACCAAAACACCTTCCTCATGTACCTCTACCTCTGGGCGATGTTCTTCGTTGTCATTGCCCCCCTTAGCTTCATCTTCTTCGCCTACGGCGCCACTGACAAGGGCTTCGGCCGCCCCATCATGAACCAGGTCTACCTTGAGTACCACCTCAACGACTACTCCGACTGGCTCAAGGACCCTGGTCACGAGCCAGAGCTACTTGGTCAGCAATTAAAATGCCTTAAGTAGTGTCCGATTTTTAATTATGTTGGATAGGAATCTTGCAAGTATTTACTGATTTATTTTAAAAGCTTTATGTGGATAGGTCCATCTTGCTTAAACAAAAAAAGTATGGATAAAAAAAAAAAATTTACATTTTGCATTTTACGAGATATGTTAACAATTTTAGGCTTTCGCTACCCTTCGTTAAAATTTTACTCACGTGTATTTTTATTTTACTTTTTAATTAATAATAGCGATATATGCATGTATTCGGTGTGACAAAAGTAAGATAAAATGAGATAAGGTAAGATCAATTATGAGTTCATAATTTGCGCAGTGAGATAAAAAGTAAATAACTTTTAAAATTTTTCAGTATTTTTCGCATTTCTCAGAGTTTTTTTTCACTCTAAATGAAGCCTTAACGAAGGAATTGTAAATTAATAATAATTAAAACCTTACAATTATAATAAATTGAATTCTTAAAATTTTAATTGTCATAATTGAAATGTCAAAATCTAAGATAGAATTTAATTAAAGTAGGAAAGAAATGTTAAGACAAGCACTGCTATATGGATTAGAGTGTTGGGCAGTAAAGTATAATCATAGTCAGAAGATGACAGTTGCGGAGATGAGGTTGCTAAGGTGGATGTGCGGAATTACAAGGAAAGATATGATTAGGAACGAGGAGATTAGGGGTAAAGTAAGAATAGAACCGATTGAAAATAAAATGAGAGAAAATCGATTAAGATGGTTTAGCCATGTTTGAAGGCGTCCAGCGGAAGCACCTGTTAGAAGGTGTGAAAGTATGGAGATTATCAGGAGTAGGAGAGGTAGAGGAAGACCCAAGAGAAGTTGAAAAGAAACTATTAAACATGACTTAGCCTACCTAGATCTATCAGAGGATATGGCCCTAAATAGATCTAATTGGCGTCGACAAATTCATATAACTGACCCCACCTAGCGGGAAAATGCTTGGTTTGGTTAGGAAAGGAATGTTAAATTGTTTGAATGAAAAAGGTACAATTATCCCGAATACCCTGTTTGGTCCACTCTACTTGGTTTGAAAAGGATGGAATTGCCTAATAAAAACTCGTGATTAGGACCCTTAAAGATATTTTGAATAGACATAAATATCTCTCAGCAAAAATTAAAATGACTTAAATTTGTCCAAAGTGTTATAGTACTTCACTGGCAATTGTCCGTACCTAAACCTAAAGACACAAAAAAATATAATTTAATGCATAAAGAGTTTAAATTTAAATTCATAAAGTAAATTTAAATGAAAAAGTGTAAAAGTAAATTATAAAAATAAAAATAAATTAATGTATCCGTATAGTGTTTTTCACATTTTTTATTTATTACAAATATCATTACCATTTTTATTTATTACAAATATTTATTCAAAAAGAAATATGAGAAGAATGTGAGAAAAAAGAAAAATGATCTTGTCCATTGTACAAATCCAACATTTAAAAATATCTTAAATTCAAAATTTTTCTTTTTCTCTTATTCTTCTCATATTTTTTTGAATAAATATTTGTAATAAATAAAACATGTGATAATATTTATAATAAATAAAAAAATGTGATAAACACTATACGGATACATTAATTTATTTTTATTTTTATAATTTATTTTTACACTTTTTCATTTAAATTTACTTTATAAATTTAAATTTAAACTATTTATACATTAAATTATATATTTTTGTACCTTTAGGTACAGGTAATTGCTAGTATATTAATATATTAAATTAATAATATATTATTTTTATTTATATAAAAATATATTAATTATATTAATTAATTAAATTATATTAATTATAACTGAATTTAATTAGTTAAATTAATATAAAATTATTTTATTAAATTATTTTTAATAAATAATATAATTAAAATAGGTATATTTAATTAAATTAATTATTTAATTAAATTTAACTAATTAAATTAATATAAAAATAATTTAATATAAATTATTTTAATAGATTATATAATTAAATTATATTGAGTATATTTTATTTTTGTTGAATTAAATTATTTTGAAAAAATAATATAATTAAAATAATTTAATTTAATTAACATGAAATAGATTTTATTAAATTATTTTTAAAAATAATTATAATAAATTATGTTTAATTTAATTTATTTTTATTGGATTAAATTATTGTAATAATTAATATAATTAATATAATTAAATTTATTTAATTTAATTAATTAACAACTATAACTATCAACTAACAACTATTATAACCAAACATGTTTTCAAGTTTTTTTTTTTTTTTTTTCTACTACGAAGATCAAAAGCAAAAATTAAAAACTGAACACAAAAATTGAAAACTGAACATAAAATTTGAACACAAAAATTAAAAATTGACAGTTCTACCAATCGGGCCTTTACAGACGTTTTCTCTAATTGCTTGCCTTGACTCGGTTTAGATCCTTTTGGCTGTTGCACTTGGTTGTTGTTAGCCTTTGCATCAACTTGACAGTAAGAATGTCTATCTACATGATAAGCTTTTGAATAGGTCAATATGGATCAGCCTACTAGTTGTGGTGTTCTTTGCGATAAGCATTTAGTGTCTAGTTTACGGTACGCTTTATATGGGTTGAAGCATTCACTTCGAGTGTGATTTGATCGGTTTAACTTAGTTCTCATTGGTATTGGCTTTATCGCTTCTACTGCTAATCATTCTGTGTTTATCAATCGTACCACTTCTAGCACTATTATCTTGATCGTGTATGTGGATGATATTATTATTTGTGGGGCTTACTATGTTCAATACTAAGGATCTTGGTCGCCTTTGTTGCTTTTTAGGTATTGAGATTTCCCACTTCTCACAAGGTATCTCTATTTGTCAAGGGAAGAATGTGTCATATCTCCTTTCAGAGACTAGTCTTTTTGGTGGTTGTCCTACTAACACACTTATGGACCCCTCTAGTAAAATTAGATACCAATTCAAGTGAGCCCTTCCCTGATGTGGACTGCTACAGATGCTTGGTTGGGAAGCTTATTTATCACTTCTCTGAATGTTACGTATGTTGTGGGTCTTCTTAGTCAATTTATCCATGTGGTTTCTCGCATTTTGGATTGTTTGCCAGGTTCTCCAATATTTGAACCACTCTCTTGGTTGTGGTCTTCTTTATCGTCCCCCCTCCTCCCTTTTAATTACTAGTTGTAGTGATATTGATTAGGCTGGGGACAAGTCTTCCATCTTGCAAATAGAACATATCTTGTCTAGGCAAAATTTTGAAAATGATGCCTTTATTTCCATGTCTTCCAGAATTATTTTGATTGTCGTTTCACTTCTGGCTGCTAGACCTTTATAAGAGGTAATTTAGTTACCTAGCATAGTAAGAAGCAACAAGTCATTGGTACCATGCTGCGGCTTATACTGCATCTGAAATGCTTTGGATTCATTCTTTGCTTCAAGATTTTGGTATTGATGTCCTTGTTTTGGTGCTAACACCTATCTTCATTGCCAATATCTTGTGTTCTACCATCATGCCAAACATATTGAGGTCAGTTATCACTTCATGTGACACAATGATTTACAATTTCTATTGGCTCAGCTTTCTAGTTGACAGATCTTCTTAGCAAGCTGTTGTCCCATTCTTCTTTTTAGAGTCTTACTTCCAAGCTGGACATCTTTGATTTGTATACTCCAGTTTGAGGGGGGCGCATTAGAATAATTAGCTTATTATTAGCCTACTATTGACTTGAGTATTCCTTTTTCATTTAGGATCAGCTGTATGCAACTTTTGTATTATAATTCTATCCTATCCTGCAATATAAATAAAACTGATATGGAGGAAGGTGAATTAGCCCTCCTTGATCTCTCTTTCTTTCCTCTAACTTGTATGATAATGAATATCTTTCTTTATGCAGATTATGGGGGGTCATTCTCAGATGTTGTTCAGGGTGTGGGGCATACTATTGAGAATTTAAGTTCAGACCAAATAACACCATCGAACTTCAAATATAGGATTGCGCTCGAGAAGCAGGTAAAACTCTTGAAATTGATTCCATTTAGCAATACCAATTAGTCTCGTGGATTTTGGGGCCATATTAGCAATTCAAGAAGTTCAATTTTGCATCTTTGGATTGAAATTTTGACTTCTATTCTTTTTTTCTTTTCTTGTCTTTTTTTGTTTAATAAGTATTATTTAGTACAGGAGGGGGTTTGGGTGATGAGTAGGCTGCCTTTTCCACTTGAGCTAGCCCCTCTTGTCCTTTTAATCTAAAATTGTTTCAATTAAGACGTTCTTATGTTAGTTGAATTGTCTTATTGATCTGATTCTTGTTTAGCCTTAGAAAATCTTAGCACAGCTGCTGTTTGTGTTGTGGTGGTTTTTGTTGACCTTTGTCTTGTAATTTATTTACCCAATGATATAGCACATCTTGTTAGAAGTGTTCTATTGCATTCTTTGTAAATATGTATTCTCCATGTGAGATTGTTATATGAGTTTGTGATTGTATTCATCAATGCTTCTTATGGTTCTTTGTGTAGTCACTTTGTGAAGAGACACTCTACAAATAGAATAGCTCTAAGACAATCCGTATGGGCTGATGCACTTAAGGAAATAAAGGAAAGACAAGATCCTTAATCTCTAAATGATGAGCTTTTAGTGGGAGCCATGTCGTTTTGAAATGGGATCACTGGCCTTGAGTTCCTTTCTGTTTTATATTTGTTTCACTTGAAAATGAAGATTACTCAATAAATTTGGACAGTAACAATTAACCAAAAGGTAATTAACTTGAAAATGTAATAATAAGAATTTGTAACTTCACATGAATTTTTATATTTGGTTTCAACTGAAAATTGCGTGATTCACTAGGAATTGAGTTTGAGATCATATGTCATGGGTATTGAGAACAAATTCTCTACAAAAGAATTTGGAAATGGTAGGCAATTTTTTCCCCTTTATAAGTCAACTTCTGGGATTTTAAGAGAGAATGCTTTTCTTTTATTTTTTGCTTTTAGTTTTTCATATTTTTTAAATAAGGCTAATTTATTTATCTTAGGTTGTAAAGGTACATGCATGGGTGTCCATCACTTCCATATCACCATGTGCCTAGGTATCAGTGTCCTATTTGCTTTTGCATGGGTTGAGTTATGTTGATTCCAAATCTAGAGTAGGCTAACATGCATGTGGTGACTTCAAGTCGAACATAGGCACTTAGAGGTATTCTTTAAGGCACTTGGCATGCACATAGGCTATGTTTAATTATGGGATATAACATGGGGGATTGGATTGCTAATCTGTGGGCCCCCATCATATGCCATGTTTGGTTGGACAAAATTACACTGGGATGCTTGTCCACTCTAAATATCATATCCCCTAAAGTGGGGGATATACAATATCTAAGGGTTGTGGTATTATATATCCACATACTCCCAATTGTTTTCCGCCAAAATTCAGTAGTCCAAAATTATTTATTGTCGAATCTCCTGTCACATCACATCTCTTACCTCACTCTATAACTTTGCCAACCAAATACTAAAAAAATAATCTCATTAAAAAAAATAAAAAATAAAAAAACTGACGTTATATCCAATCCTATATATTATCCTTCTTATCTCCTATCATCCTATCCTCCCAATTGACCATGGCCTTAATATATTTGGCTTGGGACTATTCGTGGAGCTCGTACTCTTGTTGAGCAGCTGCTCCTCTTATCTCTGTTGCTTTAGCACTATTCTTGATGGTGTTGTGTTGTTTTCATGCCAACTCAGGTGTAGAGCTGGACCTACAAATCCCATAGTGCTTGTACTGTACCGTGGGGCTCATTGGTGTTATCCTTGACCCACCTGTGGCATCTCCAAATTATGTGGTTATTTGGTGTTATCCTTGACCCATCTATGGCTGGAATTGAGAGCTCATTATGGTACTTGATGAACACTTAAATGTGTCTTCCCAAGTCCATGAATTATCGTCAAGTAATAAACATAGTAAGTCCAGGGTCGATTCACAGGGACTGGACTGATTATGTAAATTCACAATTCATTTCTCTTAATAAATAGATGTCAAACAATTTAAACTGGATAAAAAAGTTGATTTTTGAGATTTTAAAATTAAATTCTAATAAATCCCAAAATAAGACAATATAAAAATAAATGAATAATAAATTAAAATTAAATACTAAATATATTTTAATCCTAAGATTTACAAACTTGATCCAAACCTAATATTCAGACTAAAAATTCTATATATTTAATTGGTTTTAATTATCTGAGTTTAAAAATCACTTTGAGGATTAGAAAACTAGAGGATTTCGAACTCAAGAACATTTGGATTAATCTATGAATTTGATTTTAATTTAAGAAATTTTAATCCAAAAAAAAAAGTATTAGGGATTTTAGTGAAATATAAATCCGTGTCAAAGATTGCCGAAGGCATAAAATCCATATTCAAAGTTTGCTGTATTCGCATCTAAAAAATGAAGAATTAAAGAATAATACACACCAAATTAAACATATAGAATCCCCCTCTCATCTTCAGCTTGAATTAAGAAAAAAACTAAACTAACATGCTGACAAATCAAAATGGAGAAATAAAAATAGAAAATTAAAGGAAAGGAAAAACCTCTATTGGGAATTTAATAATGCTGTAAAACTGATCCAAACAGAAAGCAGTAATTGAACAGGGAACAAACTTACCCAAAAAAAATTGAACAGGGAACAAAACAAACCAAAAGAATTTTGTATAATTACTCTACTCTTAAAACCCTACAAATATGGAGGAAAAGAAATATCTAAAAGCTAAAACTAAAGCCCAAAACTAAACTGCTCTACTGCTCTCCATTCTACACCATAACCTCTATCTATATTTAATAGTCCTACAGATAATTATGGAAAATAAAAATAATTAGAATAAA
Organism: Vitellaria paradoxa; assembly: GCA_019916065.1. Classification (NCBI taxonomy): domain Eukaryota; kingdom Viridiplantae; phylum Streptophyta; class Magnoliopsida; order Ericales; family Sapotaceae; genus Vitellaria; species Vitellaria paradoxa. The sequence goes on from CM034235.1 coordinate 665,189, forward strand.
TCTCTTGATCTTCTTTCCTAATTTGATCTTGAATTTGAATTTGAATTGTTTCGCATTTTGCTGAGAAGACTTATATTTGGAGTAAAATTCTTCAAGTAATGCATCGGGCGTGTAAGCTTGAGGACGGACGTGGCATGAGCATGGAGGCACGCATAGGGCATGGGGACAGTTGAGGCATGGGCATGGCACTGGCCAAATCTGGACTATTCCAGCTTTGGCATCTGGACACGAGCATGCTTTTCTCAGCACTTGTCTTTCTACAACGCATGCGCTTGGGGTGTCTCACCTGTGTCCCTACCTTCTTAGTAGTGTCTAGGCCATTCACATGGCATGTCACGCACTCGATGCTGTGTCTATTGGCGTGTCCCGCCATCTTGGCTGCCTGCTGGTGCTGTTGGTTTGCTGTGGCAGTGCCACAGTTGTTGTGTGCCACTGAGGGATTGCAACTATGCATAATCCTTGGCTGGACAGTGGGCTTACTTGGCCATCATGAGTTGCTATGATATGTCTTGGAATGGCTTTGGACATTGCTTGAGCTTTGTAAAAGTGATCCATGATAGCTGATTTGACAAGCAAGCTGGATGTCTGATGAAATGCCTTAAAGAATTCTTTAGCCTATTTTCCTTGCTTCTTCCTTCTAATTCACTTGGGGCTCCTCGGCTTGTGTTCCATTGGTTAACTTAGCCTCTAGTTGCATAGCCTCTAGTTGCATACAATTAATACTTGAAAATATAAAACCGCCACGGAACACAAATATATTAAAAATAACATTAAAACCAAGCCTTGAGTGATATTAATTATTTAATTAGCATACTAAAATAATATATAATTATACAATATTGCGTACTAAACTGCTAATCAGTACTGGTAATTGTGCCTGAGTTGGTTTTATGTAAACAGAGATTTCCTAGTCTATTTTCCTTTAGAATCCATGTGTCACTCCTCATTAGATCCAATAAAAACTCTGCAGTTGGGCGAGATCAGTACTAGGATGGTGACCTTAATAAATCTGCAGAACTATTAGATCTAATAAAAACTCTGCAGTTAAGGAATCCTTGGAGCAGGGCCAAGGTTGCTCTATGGTGACTTGTGTCATGGGTTGGAAACACAAAAACAGCCTCTATGCATGCAGGGAAAGACTGTAACATCTGATCCTTTGCTAGACATGTCTTACGTGCCTTGGTATTTGAGGTGCATGTCCCATGCCTTCCACTACATCTATCTCCCTTAGTAAATGTCTCTCCACTGATAGTGTAAGGTTTGGTAGAGGCTATGGCATATCCTCCATTGCAGCTTAGGCAGCACTTGCTAGCCTACGGGCAATAGCCTATATGGCTTTACCTTATAATAGAAGGAGGGCCTCAAGTAATATCAGTTTACAATAACCCTGCCTAAGTCATAAGAGGCTCCTTTACTGTGAATCCTGTGCGCAAAAAGAAGGCCAAGATTACTTCTCTCTCAACCTGGTTTCTATTGACTTGTTGTAACCCTGCATGTTATGTGACATGGCTTCTAACCAAGTCCCTATATGCAGTCTTTTATTTTTCAAAAAATGAATTATTCTTAGGTGCCATTTGACATACCTATTTTGGGCCTGTTTTCCATTTTGCGATTTTGAAACAAGAAAAACAGCTCAAAACATGTTTAGTCACTCGTGTTTTCAAAACCTGTTTTAGAAGGTTTTAGAAAACACAAAACAAGTTTACACATAGAATGCACAATGACCAAAAGTCATTTTGAGCCTTTTTTATCCAAAGCAAGGAGAATCTCATAACACAAAAAAAAAAAAAAAAAAAAAAAAAAGAAAATGTCAAACCAAATGCATTTTACATTTTCAATATTCTTAAAACATGAATCTCAAAATAGAAAACAAAAATGGAAAAAGCAAACCAAATGCCAACTTAGTGTTTCAGCTTCAAATTTTAGATGTCTGATTTGTAAACTTTTAGGATGAGCATTACAAAATTTAGAAAGATTTCTTTTCTGGCTACAATTTTATATGAATTCATGGGATGCTAAAAGTTCATGGTATCTTTTAACTTTTTTATTTTTATTATTATTATAACCCAAGTCTATTGTTTAATTTTTTAACTTGTTACAGCTAACCTCAACAATGCTCCATGTGCTTGCCCTTACTTCGAGTGCCAATCATCAACCAATAGAAGATTTTCTTGTCAAAGTAAGTATGATAGATCTGCAAATATTACCCAATTCTTTGAAAGCTGGAATTACGGGAATCTGTTTCATGTCTTGTCAGATAATGATTTTCAGTAATTGCGTCAGCTGAGTGAAAAGTTGCACTTGCATTATTAGGTTGGCATATATATGTTTGCATATTTGTTATATAGTTTCACATCAAAAGAAAGGAAACGTTGTCTGCATAGCTTTAAACTGATTTCCAAATTTTTAATGCTTCTTATTTATCAATTCCTTCATTGCATTTACAATCCATTTAACCTGTGCGAACAGAAGAAAAAGGAGGAGGTAGGGGAAGGGGCGAGGGGATGGAAAGATCAAAGATTGTTGCCTCATTCCTTATGAACGAAAAGTTGCAATAACATTTGAAGAGTAATATCATCTTCATCTTTTCCCCATCTTTGTGTATTAGTTTTGATCCGGAACAAAGGAAAATTGGATACGATGCTTCTATCTTATTTGTAATTCAATTCTTAGTGGCTGTCTGATTCTGTCTTGGCATTTGCACTCAATTTGGCCTGTGGGATTGCTGGAGGAAGAAAAGGATAGAGGATGAGGGAAGGCAGGAAAGTGAAGGGTGGAGAGAATTTTCAGCACAAAGGCTATTCTGGGTAAACCATTTTTATTCTCAAAAAATGGGCAGGAAGAGGGTGGGAAAGGAAGGAATCTTTTTTTTATCTTTTTGCTCTTCAAATAGCAACCTTGTTCTAGTATGCCAGGTATATTCAAACAAAGTACCTTGTTTATCTCCTGCTTGTTTAACTGAACAAAAACAAGCGGAAGACCAACACGTAGATCTCTTTGATACATGGAACAAAATGGGAACGCAGTAAGCTTCTACTCTAAAATGTGAAATGATAGGGGATAGACCTCTTAGATAGTCGTCATATTATTAAAATATTTTGGTGTATAAAACTGACTTATTTTAAAAAAAATTAATCAAGAAAATAAAACAATATAAATATTGATGAAACTAAGTGCACTTTCTATTTGTTATGAATCTTTAGTCATTACATTTTCATAAAAGTTTGAACTTCTCAATTATTATCACACAAGTAATCAATTCACTATTTCCACGGGTCCTTTCTAGTGAAAATATATGTGGTGATGTATTTTATTTCGATCGTCAAATTTAGTATAGTGTGCCACGTTCCGAAATGTGTGTACCAAAACATGATTTGCAGGCGTAGTGGTGTTTTCTGGTAACTATTAAGGAAAAGACCTCTTCTCCTTAGAGTGCCTTGCCATTTTCTTAGTCTCCCTTCCAACTTTATCTTTTGTACGAAGCATTAAAGAAAAACTTCCCTAGCCATGTGGCTCACTTTCTTTGTGTCATGCACAGAAAGCATCTTTCCTGGAGGAGTGGTTTAAGGTTCTATGCTTGTCGCTTGAGGCTGATAATAATTCCTCTGCTGACCAAAAGAAGGACATGATATCCAGAGCAGTACAGTCACTAGTTGAAGTGTACGAAGGCAGAAATCATCAGACCACAGCAAAAATATTTGCCCAGTTGGCTGACAGCATATCATGAATCGTTGGGTCTGGTTGTACTTTTGCGTCTTGATTTTAGTTTGATTGGTCATTGGAGGCAGTCTCTGTCCCGTGGTTACTGGTTAATATTGCCAAGTCTTTTAAAAGTCAACCGTCGCTGATTTATGTGCATATTTTGGCAGTTGGAAGAGCCAGTAGTCTTCATGCTGCGTTGGAATGTTAAGATGTGGCAGTTGTAGGCAACATGGTGGATGATCATCTATGGTGCATGGGCATCGATGCTGGAACTCAGCAATGCAGCTTGTCTTGTTAAAAAATAAATAAATAGAAGAAAGGAAAATGCATAATTTGGAAGTTGAGATTTAAGAAATGCACTTTCGAAATTGTTAGGGTTTTGAAAATTGCTACTTTATTTCGAGGATTGTATAAGCGTGTTATTATTTAATGGTTTGTTGAACATCTTTGATGGTGGTGTTCTGTTTACCATAAGAAAAGTTTCACATAAGCCTGGGTTCTCTAGTATTGATCGTGGGCATAAGACTGTATCGTGGGATTGAGTCTATTCAGAAAGGAGGAATGCTTGCTCAGTGCTCATCTCGTTTTAATGGGTCAAGTTGTTATTTGGATTGTAGTAAGCTTTGAAGTGATAGTAGTATATTATTTTCAAATATAAGCATGTGTGAGTTTTTTGCTTAATTGGTCCACTACAGCAGAAATATTAACCCCAGTCGACATGTTTCACTTGTTTTAATTAGTTTTTTAATTATTTTAAAATTTTTAAATTTGATTCATTTTTTTTTTTTATTCATCTTTCATCACAATCTCAACATGTAAAATGATTTTGAATTTTTATCATTTTTTTCTTTTTAACAAATCCTTGATCCAGACGTAATCAAACATGGCATTTCTAATGGATGATATTGGCAATAAAAAATATATATATATATGACTGGACTTGCTTATCACGTTAATTAAAAAAGTGAAAGTTAAGTTTGCAGAGTAAAGAAAACCAAAGGAAATGGTCAGAGATAGTTGCCGACCAAAAACTCTCCAATAGTAAAGTTAAAATAAGTTTAAGAGAATTGTAAAAAAAAGAGTGAAGTAAACAATTGACAATAATGAGCATACTTGAGTTTTAGAGTTAAATTCTGTATTTAAAGTAAGATAGAATAGATAAATTTATGTGTAAATAGTTAAATTATAATGATTATGTATTTTATATATATACATTAGAGTATATGATGGTTTCCTTTTCTTTAAATATTTTTCATTCCATATTTAATGCCTTCCATTTAATATTAAATACATGTGAGAGTGATTATCATAATAGATGGAATATAATCTTGAGAAATATTCAAATGTTACATTTATCTATCATTTATAAAGAAATGAACTAATCAAGCTAATTATGATGTAATAAATTTAGTTCATTTATTAAAATTTCGCATTTATAGTTAGAATTACACCAACACAATTTTACGAAATAGTGGGACCCAACTGTAGTAGTTTACTAATTATTAAATCTACGTTGAGCACATTTTTTTCGTATTCGAAAAGATGTCACGTGTCCTTAGTTATTTTTATGTCTACAGATGACATGGTCAATTCTTTGATATTCTAAATGTTGCTTCGAAATCAAATCCATCACTATTCGCTTCATTAACGATTGAAACTAGAAAAAGGGCAAAAAGTGTATAAGTTTAGAGAGAAGGTTTGGGTGGAATTATTAGTTAAGTTGTTCTAATAGCAATGGGTACTTGGTCTCAAAGAATATATAACAAGCTTTTCTTCGAAATATTTTTGACACTTATAGGTGGCCCACTGTTAAAATTCTTGACCAATCTCAAATCCAGTCATTGTTAGAATTTTTTTTTTTTTAACCATTAAAATGTAAAATATTTGGTCAAATATTGTTGGGAGAAAATTAATTGTCAATGTATTGTTAATGGAATCACAAAATGATTATGTGCTTTTATTTTTGGTAAAGTCACAACAATCAACATGATAATACAAATTTAGAGTAAAAAAAATTAGCAGAATTGTAGAGTTGAAATCGTAACATTATAATGCGGTTTTTACTTGAACAAAATCACATCACTTTTGTAGTTTTAATTTGTATAGAAACCACATTATGATGCTTTAGTTTCACAATCTGTTTCATATCTATCTAAGCTTGTTGAACAAAAATATTCCATAAAATTAATATGTTCACAATGCCACAAAATATTAAACATCTCACAAAATCAAAATTAACACATCTAATAAGACAACAACATAGATCATACCAATAAGCAAATAAATAAAAAGATGCAATTTGTAGTAAAAGAATATGTATTTAGTTTTTTTTTTTTTTTCATTTTACATTAAAAATACTTACCTTGTACATAATAATAATAATGTATACCACAATTAGGCATCTTTCTAGTATGCGTCGGATTCTTATGTTCCTCCTCTAATTGTGGTTGAGTAGGCGCTCAATCAGTTGAGTTGGTAGGCACAAGTGATGTGTGGCCATGTGGAGATAACTGCATAAACAACAATAGCAATGACTCTACATCATTCGTGACAATGAAGTAATCATCAATGTTAGGAAATATCTCAGCAAGATGAATACAAGTTGACGATGTTGGCCCAAAGTGACGATGTCACCGTGATCCAATAAATCTCTTCAACATAAGTATATAACTAAAAATATCTATTCTCACCTGAGTAACCATAACTAAAATGTCCACCTAAAAATATTCAAAAAGTATTGTTATAAATAAATTAAAAAACCAATTGTATTTAAAGTAGTAATATAGTTTATTTATTTGTCAAGAAGTAGAGACTAGCTAATATAGCCCTATTAACTACTATCAACTGAGACTTAGGGGTGTTGGGAGTGAGAAAAAGTGATATATTTTGAAATAATTTGTGAGTTCGTAATTTGAACAGTGAGACAAAAAGTGAATAACTTTTAGAGATTTTCAAAAATTTTCAGAAATTTTTTAACGTTTTTCATTTCACCAAATGCATTCTTAATAGGAGGCACACTGCAAGAAGACCCAATTGAAGGCACACCGACAGTAAAATATGCCATTTTTGTCAAATTAGCACAATGTTCACAATAAATAATTGATTAAACAAGGATAAAAAGTCATATTATATTTTTATCATTTTCCTAGATTATTATCATTTTATCATTTTTGGATTTTATGATTTTATTATATTATTATTTAAATTATGATAGAAGGTCATATTATATCTTTATGTAAATTGTGGAGCGTTAAGAGATTTGTTGGTTTGAAAAAACATATTTAAGGATTTCTAGTTTAAGAATCATGTATTGTACTTCAAGGAGAATTTCTACTTTAATAATCAACAATTTCTACTTCAAGAGCTACTAAAATTGCATTTTTCTTTCAATATATAGGCGCGCGCACACACGCAAAAGAATGCAAAGGAAATGGGTAAATAAGAACGGGAGATGAATGCACCGTTTGGTCTGGTAAAGTTAGGTCCGATGTCAAGCTAGCGATGGAGGAAGCGACTGTTAGGTTGAGACTTGAGAGGTTTTAGTTCGTGGCGCTTAGAAAATTTTGGAAAAACAACTGATTGAAAGATGGAGGGTTCCGTGAGAAAATTGGATTCTGATGATGCAAGTTAGAATAGTTGGAAGCTACATTACGATATTGTGTTTTTAGGCTTAGTAGTTTATTTACTTTAAATTTGTATCATGTTGTGATTTTATTAAAAATGAAACCATATTATCATTTTGTAATTTCATTAGCAATAATTTGATAATTACTTTTCTCCTAACAGCATTTGGACAAATATTTTGCATTTTAACTATATAGTAAAAACAAAAAATCATCAATATTATGCAAGGGCTTCCCCAACAAGACGGTTGTGTTGGCTCTCAAAACATGTACACAAAACTATGATTGATTATCTTGATTCAAGGTTGGTATTAAAAGTTGGTTAAATACTAAAAATATGATGGCTCAAATTGGGAATTAACTCACCCTGGTTAAGTTTCACATTTTTAACTCGATAACCTGTGAACAAAATAATAATGTTAAACTTACAGTTTTAGACATTTGATTAAAGTATATAGGTTTGATAAAAATATGGAGCAAGTACAGCGCAAAACATATCCAGAATGAATAAAGCATTGAAAATACAGTAGAAGAAAGAGAAGTTAGCTAGCTTGCTTGCCCCAAGGAGTTAAGGGCGAGACTACTTTTAATCCAATCTTTTTTTTTTTTTTTTTTTTCACAATTATTCAATCTATATCTTGCTGAATATGTTACCAAATGCCACCAGAACTTGTTGGAAATAGCATGAGCTATATTTAGTCAAATTATATTTTGCTATAATGCTCGTTGGAACCCAGTAAATGTCACTGAAAAAAACAAGTTTAATCTAATCAAAGATAAAAAATTCTGGAGTTCGCTAGGAACAAATTGAGAATTTTTGGGAAAGTAAGACAATTCAAGGTCCCGTTCAAAGTTAGAAAACTTTCTGAACATGTCCAAGGCGATTCAACATTTCATTTAAGGTTGGATACACTCTCCTCTATATTCATTTGTTGAGTTTCAAAGAGATTTCTCTCAAATTAACTATAGTAGTTTTTCTATCAAACACTTGTATAAGTGTTTTGAAGATGTTCTTCATAACATGCGGATGAAGATTCCTTATTGTGTGTTAATGAAGAAAATTAACATGATCGGTGCGTTTAAAATAAACATTTTAAAGTAAAATTTTCACATATCTTATTTTCATATATGCAAAACATTTATAATCCATTATTCTTTTATTACATATACTTATTTTTTATTTTATTTTATTTTCTATTTATTGTTATTCTGTATAAAACTAAATTATTCTCAAATAATATTTTTCTTTTAGAATTTTTTTTTTAATGGAAGGATTTTCACTAAAGCACTTCCAATGGAAAAACTTTCAATACGCCAAATGTGCTCTTAATACCACGAAATTACTTCATTTTGTTTTTTTTTTTTTTATAAATACCACAAAAGACCCAGTTAAATTACTTTATTTTTTAAAATCTAAAGTATAATATTTTTGCTTTTATTTAGTTATTTTTATGTTTAAATGATATGTAAGGGGGAGCCCGTCCAGAACTGGTAATTGGACTGGATCTGACAAGATTAAGCCGTCTGTCTGCATGAAAATGGAAAAAGTAAGGCCCAAATCAAAGGCCCAACACTAAAAACCGTCCGGGAGTCTGGAGAAGCTGTTTAACGAGGGTTTGCAGTCAGAGTTCGGTTGTTGGCGAAGGGAGGAAGTGCCGTTGTTCAATCGGAACACGGTTGCTTGGGGCATCGAGATGTGGTTGGGTGTGGGAACAAGAGAAGCAGCTAAAGCAACATTTGTGAGGTACATCTCTAGGAAATGTGCACCGAATCTTAGAAAGATCAACCCCAAGGTACCTCTTCAAGAGGCCTCGTCCATAGCCGAAGGCATCTACCACATTATCAAGCAGCACGGTCCTCTCACTGTCTCCAACACTTGGAACCACGCCAAGGTTATATCTCTCTCCCCTCCCTCATATGCATATAATAATAATAATAATAATAATAATAATAATAAATAGAAAGGAAGTGCACTAGATTAGAAACATGTAGGTATTATAGTCACAGGTCTTGCCGTAATTGTTCATCCACAACAACAATAAGAATCAAGCAAAATATATTCAAAATGGTTTATTTGATGATATTTTCTGCTATGGAGAAGGAAATTAAAGAAAAATGGAGTTCTTTTTGCTATTGAAGGCTCCATTATGTTATATGCAGGCTAATAAAACTCTAGTGACAATACAGAGGCATTCTATTGGAGCCTCACATGGGCACTGGATGTTGAATTGGAGACCATATTAGTTCAAAACTATGATGGCCTCCAATACCAATTCCAAGATTGGTTTCTAGGGTTCCAAACACACAGTCATGCCATTTATATTCAGAGAAGGCTATATTTTGCATATCTAGTCTGGGTATCTGAATCGTGTTGCCTAAATATTGCTGCCATAGTATTTAATTTACCATTTTGAATTGCCATAATATTGCTATTGCTGTTGAGTGGTGATTTACCATGAAATGGAAACAAAGGATGTGACTTAATGATTCATTGACGCTATGTTTGGAACTTGGATTTGTGGAGGGAAAGGAAAAGTGAGAAAAAATAACAGGACTGCAAATTGAAGTGAAAAAATTAAATCTATTTCATTTTTTTGTTTCGAGTTAGAAAAATGGGATGAAAAATGAATAGATATTTATCAAAAGGTTCAATTTTTACTTGGTTAAACATAAAAATCACATAAACTGTTAATTTATTTTCCCTTCACTGTTCCTTTCCCTCCCCAAATCCATTGCCAAACATAGCCTAAGGAAGTAATCAAGCAGTAAGGTTCATATTAAAGCAAAACCTGTGTAAGTTTTAGATTACTTCTTACCCTTATAAACATAAAGTCCTTCAACCAAAATTTGTGTAAGCTTGGGTATAAGAATCAGAGTTTTCATTTAGAATTTTCAATTTTTTTTAATAAATAAAGAATTTAATTAATAAGAGAAAAGAGCAAAAACATGCATCAATAAAATGCCATGCACAAAAACCCACCCCTATCAACAAAACAAACCTTCAACAAAGCTTACAAGAGATTCTATATCAATCTATACCAATTTTTTACTCAACGATACAATTGAGACATTTAAAGTATTTGATGTTACCTATATAATTGACATCAAAATATTAACTTCATTTAAGCTTACGTTTGTAGGATTAAAAATGTATCTATAACTTTTTATTATAAGTCTATTAGTTTCCATTCTAACTACTACATTTAATTTATAGCAATCAATTTGGTGGAATAATGCACACAATTCTTAACTAGTATAGTAGAAGAAAGAGTAATATTACATAATCAGAAAAATCTACCAGAAAAGAAAAGGTAAAAGTGAATCACTTGTGGCCTATCACTTGAAAACAAAAGGCCCCTAGAAGTCTATTTTGTTTGACGAAATTACATAAAAAAGCCCATCAACTTTTAAAATCGGTAAAATCGCCTATAAATTTGAGATTTTACCTATTTTACCCCCCTTAAGATTTTTTATAAGATCAAATGAGTTTTTTTTGCCCTAACATTGTAAAATCGTAAGATTTTAATATTTAAATCGAGATTTTAACAACCTTGATATTTTGTATATTGCCATGCACTCATTTTATCGTTGTCCCACTCTTTGTTTTAGGATCTGCTGTACCAGTTTATCCATGTTTGTAACGTCTATGATGAGGGAGACAATTGGGTGACCAGAAAAGAGATTGACTTGAATATAAGTTTCTTAGAACTCTAATGGCGCTGTCACAGTCATTGATACTAGAAGATGAATCCTATAGCTATTCTAACATTTGATTTCAGCCCTTCCTATTAATCACAAATTTATGGCAATTGTCAAGGCAAACCAATGGAACGAGAGTCAAAAATATCTTACCATCCCAAGCTATGATGGCTTGAACATATAGCGCGGAGGCACGGGCAGTAAAGCCACTACACATCACCATGCTAATTTCTACGTTGACTAATGCGGAAGCAAACAATTTTTTGATCAGTAAAACAAACATTTTTTATCACTACTATAATGTTACTAATAACTGTCAAAATCTTCTGATCAGTGATTGCTCGATTAACTCTATTGCACCTTGAACAACCTTAAAAATGTCCCCTGTATTATCTTACCTATAGGTGGTATTTTTTTCTCTTAACTGATTGTAGATTCTTAAAAAAATGAAATAAAAATTGCAGGAAGCTGGTATTAGTGGATTGAACAGCAAAACACATATGAAGATAATGCTTAAGTGGATGAGGGGGAGAAACATGTTGAAGCTATTTTGTAATCACGTTGGTTCCAGCAAGAAATTTCTGCACTGTACTTTGCCTGAAGAACCTCAATCTGATCAATCAAAGAACTCCATGGATTTGAAACTACAAACTGAGAAACCTTCCACAAAAAGGAAGAAGCAAAATCGCTGATGCACCCATGCACTATGTGGGTCTGGGATTATGGAGCTTAACAGTATTCCATTGCCTGTATCTCATGATTCATTTTGATGTAGTGGCTGTTTTTGGCTGGAAGCATATTCAAGCCTCATTTTAATGGACTCCACAGCTAGTTTGAAACATATGTAGCTGTAGTAGACCGCTCACTTCACCCTCCCCCTTCTTTATAGGAGTTTTTTATGTGTCTCATTAACATAAAATATACCGTCGTGGTTTTCAAATAACACATGATTGTGTTACATATTTTTTGTTGTGCTATGATATTCATTCTACGCATGTTGCGTATGTAATAGGATTTGAAGCATCTGCTCTTGATTGTCTCTATGTTCCTGTGGGGATATTTAATAGGATAAGCTAGTTCTATTATTTGCATATGGAATGCAATTGTTAAACTGTGAGCCACTTTGTTACCTGAAAGCTCAAGTATTAAAGAAAGGGGCAGTTTTATTGCTAATATTATTATTTGGTAAATTTTATCCTACTAGAAAGATTTACAAGAAAAGACTACAAAATTGATGTGGTAATAACAGTCGTGTAAATAAATTGCGTCTCAATAGACTTTTTATTTTAAAATGGTTGGTCCATACGTACGTCACATCACTGGGGTAAAATTTGTTTAGTTGTGTAGTCATTATTATTTATACTAACTTATTTGGCTGTACACATGCAATTATTATCCTTTAAGGTTGGGATCGAGATTTGAACTCATGACATTTTTTTGTTTTATTGTGCTGTTAAATTATTAGTCACTATCTCACTTTAAAGATCAAGCTACTTGGGGGAGAGAGGCAACTATCTATTATTTGTTTTTTCAATAACCATGATTTGCAGTTTTCTTATTTTCTGTGCATACATGCGAAGTACTACAATCCAGTCTTCTTCTTCTTCTTCCTCCTTTTTATGCGGTTTGGTTTGGTTTTTTCAAAGGATTGGTGATGAAATAGCAGCTTATTGCGATAGATTTGAGTTGTATTTTTTAGTAAATCCAAATGTCATCTGTATCTTACTTTCTTGTTGAGATTCTATAGCAGGGGAGTTTATTCATGGGATAGAAATATGTTTCTAGTCATCAAGGAACTTGGTTCGGGCCTCATGAAAGACATCCTTGCCTTGGACTATTTTTGGTTGAGTTTTGTAGTTGAATGAAGGTGGGCGTTCCCTTCACCTCATCATGGTTCATTGATTATTAGAATAGAAATTGATTTGGTTGGCATGGGGTTGTGCCTGTCTGTAAAATCGTATTTAACCTTGTATCGAACCAGTGCTATGGAAAAGAAGTTGGGAAAAAAAAAAATCTCCTGGTTGACGCTGCTCGAAACCATAGAGAAAGAGGAAGGATGTTCAGAAAGCTCACTGAAAAATGGGAGCAGGGAGATCTTATAGACCTCAAAGGGGGATTAGTACCAACGTAACGTAACGTGGGAACGATATTTTACATCTGATTTAGGCACCGTTTGGTGTGTTAAAAATTAAAAAAAAATCTTTAAAAAATTCTGAAAATTTTTAAAATTTATTCATTTTTTAGTACGAATTACCAATCCACAACTTATTTCACTTTATTTTGTTTTATCTTATTTTTTATCACTCTAAACACACTTTTACTGGACTCCGATTTGCTGCTGTAATGCACTTTGTTTGGGTCATTTTAGGATTCAACATAATGATAAGAAGAGTTGTTATTTTTTTGGGATATGACATAACTAAAATGAAAATGACTTTGATAGTGTTTTTGGTAGAGTTTGGATGGTCAAAATTTACTAAATTTTACTCCAATTAAATTTCGTCACTTGTTTTTTTTATATCAATTTTTTAATTTTTTTTGCCATCCAAATACTATTTTAGTATTTTGGACATTATTATGACTATATAATTTTATTAATAATTAAACGCAATTTATAAAACATAAGAATTGGTAATAAAATAAAATAATATAAAATTTAAAGATGGATGTAATATTTTCACGCAAATTTTAATAATTCAAATATAATATTACACGTCGTAGCGAAATTTAGTGGGTATGCTGGATCGACCCGTACTGTTTCAACCTGACCCGTTTACTGTGGTTGTGGTTGAAATTGAAATTCAATAAAAGTTACCTGTTGATGGACCGAACTTGCTAGATGTTTTAGCATGCATATGGATATGGCTGGATATAGTTTCTTGGCCGCATTTACAGAGAGGGAAAAGAGAGAGAGAGAGAGAGAGAGAGAGAGAGGATGCTTCTGGCGCACAGTTTTATAATTAATTAAAGTGTATCTCTTTCGCTCTCTCAAATCGATCTCCGGGTAAGCCTCTGACCACTCTCCCATTCGAGAAAGTTCCCTTTCCGCTGTTTGAGCTATATGTATGTATTTACTCTCTAAATTCTTTTCTTGTTCCAAGTGTTTAAAGAGATTGATCATGTGGCTCGTAATAAATAATTTATTTTCTTAATCTACCATGCTTAAGTATTTATGGAATACCATCTTTTATCAATTTCAATTTCAATTTCTTGTGAAAAAGTACGGTTAACTTTTTTTTTTTTTTTTTTTGGGTTAACCTGGGTTGTTTTTGTTTTTGTGGATTTGAAAGCAAAAGGATTTGGTACTATTTATTTATTTAAGGCTATGAAGCACGGATACTTTAAATTAGGCGCCGTACTCGTATCGGATACTTCGGGGATACGGATATGGCTAGAATACGGCCGGATACATATTGGATATGCCACGTGGTGTATCCTAATTTTTTATTTTAAATTTTGCATAGGATACGGCTGGGATACGGTTAGGATACGGGAATGATACGGCCAAGATACGGCGGGAATCCAAAATGTAATATTTTAAACCTTTTTGGGGTACAATTGATATGATAAAATTTTAGTAGGGGACAAACTATAATTAACTAAAATATATTGATATGATTGAAGTTTGATCTAACTAAAATTTAGGAAATGAAAAAACTATTTTTATTTTGGGATGTGTGAAATTGTATTTGATACTTTTTGTTATATTTGTGTTTTGTGTACGAATGATGTTGGTAGTTTTGAGTATGAATGATGTTAATTTATGGATTGAAAAGTATTTTTCAAACTATATAATTGTTATTTATAAAATATTTAGTAGTATATACATGCTATCTTCAAAATGATTTTAAATAAAAAAATATATTTTATTTTATTTTTTTGCCGTATCTTTGCCGTACTCGTATCCTCATTTTTTTAAAATTGCCGTATCCCGTATCCGTACCCGTACCCGTACCCGTACCTACTCCCATATCCGTATCCGTGCTTCATGGATTTAAGGTGAATTGCTTAAACATAACTTTGTTACTTTAGAATGTGATACCAAGAAAATTTTCTATTGGGCCTGTAGTTATTCATGGAAGCATATCCACCAATTTACATGGTGAATTACGTATCGTTTATGGAAGCATCATTGGTTGCACAAAATATTGGGCAAGTTGGATATCTTAACGGAATCATACTAAAAAAATGTGGGAAAAGTTGAAATGGAACAATATTAAAGTTCACAAATATACATCACAGCCAGAAAATGGAACTTAAAGAAATATTCAGGCGGACCTCAAGTTTTTTAGCAACAATAATTTTCAAACGAAAAAGTGAAGCAGAAATTGTGTCCTAGTTGCTATCTTTGTTAACTTGTCAAAATGGTGTGTAAATAGATCTAAACTCAACAAAGCCTTGGTCCAAACTAGTTGGGTGTAAAAATAGTAAATCTAATTAGGATAGAAGATTATGTTCTCGAAATAAAAGAAAATTAATGCATTTGGTTTGCAAGATAGGGTCCTTTCCTTTACGTATCTGGATCTTTCATTGGCCTTGTCTGGTAAAGCTTGTTCAATTTAAGATGAAGTGATTGAGAAACTTCACAAGAGATTGTTCAGTTGGATTATACAACATATTTCAACAGGAGCAAGGCTATCTAGTTTGCCTATATATTTTGTCATTATTTTCTGTGCTTGTGATTGTGGCGAAAAGACTTGATAAACTTCAATGAGTATTTTTGTGGGGAGCTATAGGTTGAGTTAAAGTATCATTTAATGGAATGGAGAACTACATGTTTTCCCATTAATCGAGGACTGAGGTAGGCTGGGAAACCTTCAATAGGGTTTTGTTGGGAAAATAGCGGTTGGGATTTTCTTAAGGGATCAGTTATGGAGCGAAGCCATAATAGTGAAGCATGGGTTCTCTTAGGGAAAGTGGATTACAGAAGAGGGGTGATATGGCTTGAACCTGAATTTTTAGGTCACACTTCAGTGGAAGTCAGAAGGGGGAAAACAGGGAACTTGATGAGCTCACAAAGTTGCTATAGATGATTTATACATCAAAAGATTGGGGAAGAGGAGGAAATGACAAAGTGGGAATGTTCTTAATACTGGCATATTTGGGTCAAGTCTTTTTACCAAGCTCTTTTAGGGGAGCAGAGAGAGGATTTTCCCTGTAGTATTTTGTGGGCTTGTGGAGCTCCGACCAAGGTTGCCTTCTTTTGTGTGGTGCATTGTTCATGGCAAAATTGTTACTATTGACAATTTGAGATCAAGTAGTTAAATTTTGATCAGTTGGTGCTATTTGTGTAAATGTGATGGAGAGTTAATACATCACATCCTTTTGCATTTGCCCTATGTTGAGGGAATTATGTGGTTTGATTTAGTTTTGTTTTGAGATGCACCCGGCTGAAGGTATCTTAGTCATTTCACAGTTGGTGTGGAGGTTGTATTTTGAACAGAAATAGGAATGCTTGGAAATTAGCTCCTTTTTATATAGCTTGGGAGATTTGGGGTGAAAGGAACATGAGGACTTTTCAAGGCATTGAGATGCCTTTATATAGGTTGAAAGTTTTCTTTTGTTGGTAATCTACATTTGGTTGTCAGGTAAGGTTAATCAAAAGTTACTTTTTCCTGGATGTCCTTGATTGCATGGAGGCTTAGTCCTTTTTGTTAGCTTTCGTGGCCTCAATTTTTGCCCCTCTTGTATATCTCAGTTGCGTCCCTTGATGCTTCTTTTTTAATATTATTAACTTTTCAAGAAAAAAATGATAATGTAGAAAAAATTTTGTCCTTTAGTTTGTATTAATTAAGGAGAAATTATTGCTGAAACCTAAGACATAATCGCTGTTTCATTATGAAAAAAGGGGACACTTTAGATCATTTCTTTCGTCACTGTGGAACTGTTGTAACTCTTTGACAAAAGTTGTTCTCACAATTAGGCACTTCCCGAGCATCTCCTCTCTCATGTGCAGATACGTTCATAATAAACTTCTGGGGCTTTGTGACTAATAAGAAGGGGAAAATCATATGGTGAGTGGCAATTGCAGCAACGTTTTTGGATCATTTGGAAAGAGAGGAACTCAAGAATTTTTTAAGACATATATGAAAACAAGGAAGGATTGTGGGATAAATTTAAATTTTAATAGCTCCTTTTGGATTTCCATTCTTCCGGATTTATATTCTACCTTTTTTTTTTTTTTTTCAAACTATCAAAGACAACTGGATAACTACCACGGGATTAAATTGATGATTTGTGAGGCTAAGGCAAAGACATTTAAGGATTTATATAGGCAACTTGACACTAAGGAGGGCGAAAGAGAGATATTCAAGCTTGCTAAATCCAAAGATAGACGGATTAAGGATTTAAACCAAGTTAAATGCATTAAGGATGAGGATGAAAAGGTATTAGTAAAGGAAGAGGAGATAAAGGAGCGTTGGAAGAACTACTTCTACAAGTTATTTAACGAAAGTAGTAGTAGTGACATACAATTGGGGCAGTTTACCACTTTTAGGGAAGAATAAAATTTTATGTTCTATAGAAGAATCAATAAGGAAGAAGTAAAAGAAATATTAAAAAGGATGAAGAATGGGAAAGTGGTTGAGCTAGATGGTATCCCTATTGAGGTTTGGAGGTGCTTAGGAGAGGATGGCATAAGTTGGTTGACAAAACTTTTAATGTAGTGCTAAAGAGCAAGAAGATGCCTGATGCATGGAGGAAAAATATCCTTATACCCATATACAAGAACAATGAGATATTCAGAATTGTGCGAACTATCGCGGGATTAAATTGATGAGCCATACGATAAAATTATGGGAGAGAGTTATTGAGAGAAGACTAAGAAGGACAACAAACGTTTCAGAGAACCAATTTGGTTTCATGCCTGGAAGATTAACCATGGAGGTTATCTTTCTCTTGAGGAGGTTAATGGAACAGTATAGAGAAGATCAAAAAGATTTACATATGGTGTTTATCGATTTAGAGAAGGCATATGGGCGAGTTCCTAGGAAGATTCTATGGAGAGTATTGGAAAAGAAAGGAGAGTTTTGCATATATTGAGACGATAAAGGACATGTATGATAGAGTCATGACATCTATACGGACGACCGGTGGAAAGACTAACGAGTTCTCTATCACGATTGGTTTACATCAAGGCTCAGCGTTAAGCCCGTACTTGTTTGCTTTAGTTATGAATGAGATTACAAAACATATTCAGGATGGGGTGCCGTAGTATATACTATTTGCAGATGATATTGTTTTAGTAGATGAGACGAGAGAAGGAGTGAATGCTTAAGTTAGAATTGTGGCGCGATACGTTAGAGACAAAAGGGTTTAGGCTAAGCCGATGCAAAATGGAATATATGGAATGTAAGTTTAGTCAAAGTAGGATAACGGGTAGTATAGAAGTAAGTTTAGGCACACAAAAGATTGTAGAGAATGATAAATTTAGGTACCTTGGATCTATGGTCCAACAAGATGGAGGGATTGATATTGATGTAAGTCACAGGATTCAAGCCGAGTGGACCAAATGGAGGAGTGTTTCGGGGGTTTTGTACAACCGAAAAGTCCCCCTCAAGGTGAAAGGAAAGTATTATAAGGTAGCGGTTAGACCAACGCTGCTATATAGATCAGAGTGTTGGGCAGTAAAGCATAATCATGGTCAGAAGATGGCAGTTGCGAAGATGAGGATGCTAAGGTGGATGTGCGGGATTACAAGGAAAGATAAGATTAGGAACGAGGAGATTAAGGGTAAAGTAGTAATAGTACCGATTGAAGATAAAATGAGAGAAAATCGATTAAGATGGTTTGGCCATATTAGAATGCGTCTAGCAGAGGCACCTGTTAGAAGGTGTGAAAGTATGGAGATTGCCAGGAGAAGGAGAGGTAGAGGAAGACCCAAGAGAAGCTGGAAAGAAATCAAGAGAATCGGAGGACATGGCCCTAAACAAATCTAATTGGCGTCGACAAATCAATATAGCCGACCCCACCTAGTGGGAAAAGGTTTGGTTTGGTTTGGTTAGAGACAACTGGATAACTATTTTTAATTCTACCGGATTGTAATTGTACTAGGGGGTTGATTCATCCTAGAAAATTTTATAATTTTCATATAATATAATATTATGTTGCTTAAAAAAAATGTTAAGTCGCCAATCATCCCAAGAATTTTAGCTTGTTACAGAATGGGTCCAACAATGCATATCAAGTTAGTTTAAAATTTTCTCACTCGACTTGCTTGTGGACAAGAAAGTCAAACAATCAGACCAAACATGGTCCACCTACACAAACAAAAGAAAGTGCATAAAAACAAACAGAGAACAAAGAGCAAACTTAAGACCTCTTGGAAGCAGAACTCTAATATCATGTTAAGTTATCAATTACCCTAAAAGTTCATGCTGCTAAGATATCAACCTGACAATGTATATCAAGTTAACTTAATCTCTATCTCTCTTGGTTGTGGGGGTGGGTTTCATGATTCTTATTTGGAGAAAAAAATTCATATAATTATGATATGACATTTCAATAGGAGTATTAAAACTTGGGGGTGCAGCCTTGGGAGAGGAAAAGAGCTAGGTAAATATGGGTTTATTCCTGTAATGTTGACTAAGGTGGTATTCATTTGTCTTGAACTAAGAATGAAAGAATTTGTATGATAGAGCATTCTTGAACCTGATCTAAACTGTCTTCAAAATTCCACAAGCAATCCATTTCAAATCCACCTGCACTCCTAATGCGGTAGCCAGAGGAGTGCTTTAATGTGGTGAGGGACTGTATTTCTAATATCAGATGCACTGCATTTTCAATCACAATGACCTTATGTTATATCCTGTATTGGATGATATTTATACAGAGCTGGCTTTTAATCTGAGGCTAATTATATGTGCATTGCAGCATGCATCAGCAATTTCTTGAATGTTAGTGGTATACTGTACTGCATCATGAATATGAAGAAACATAATTCGCTTAACTGTCAATAGACTTCTATTTCTTGATTTTGTTAATATATTTAAGCAAATGATGGCACATTGCTGCATGATGGGCAGCATTGTGAGAAATGAGTTTCGCCGGCGCAAATGGGAACTGCCTTGGATGGGCGGCAAGAGATCCATCTGGAGTTCTGTCACCTTACAAATTCAGCCGCAGGTATATATGACTCATTTTCTTTCGAAGAAATGGCAGTGATTGGGGAGGGGGAAAAAAAACACTATTACACGTATGCTTAAGCATAGGAAAACTCATATTTCACATTTAATTAGTTACAACTTAAAAAACAACCAACCCCCACACTCCAAAAAGGAGCCAAAAAGAAAATGTAGCAGAAAATAATACTCTTGCAATGTAGTCTCGTTTATGTAAAATTTACATCAAATTGTTAGTGGAATCGTTAAATTTTTATTACTAGTTTTTTAAATGATAGTGCCATAGTTTTTTTTTAGTAGATTTTCTGGGGTTCTAGTGGTGGTATATTGACTCTTAATTTGTTACCACATGGGAATGGATAGTTCCATGGTAATTATTTGTTGATAGTATCTTAGGGGTAGGACAAATTAGGTTTCTCAAGAATAATAGAAATTGAACATTTGGAAGATCCTCTATCTCCGTCTCTCTCTCTCTCTATCTCTTTTATTTTTTATATTTTCTCTTGTTTTTCTTCTCTTATCCTCTTTTTTTCATCTCATCTCATGAAACAAATCAACTTATCTATGTCCATTACATGCTTAAGTATATCCTTATCAACCATAAACATCCCTAGGTCTGTTATGAGAGGTGCTAAAGCAGAGATTTATTATTGAAAATATATGCACAAAATAGAGGCAATAAAATAATAAAAAATACTCAACTAGCCTTAGTCTCAATATCTCACAAGTTGGGAGTAACTACATGTGTTTGTTTTCTCTTGCTTGCTTAATGCCTAAGAAATGGTTAAAGCAACATATCTCTGATTTACCTGTTTGGATTCCATTCTCTTTAGTTGTAGAGAGATCTTATTTGAAATTTTTACGACAATAGAATTTTGCAATTGTATTTGAGGTTGTTTGAAGAAGAGTTGGCTGGAATTAGATAAGTAGTATTCCTGACACTAATGCCGCAACAAATTCATGAACTACCATATGAATTTGAATCTTACAATTAAGGAAAATGAGGATTTGTTTGGTAATCTTTTCTTTCTTTCTTTCTTGGCGGTGTACTTTCATCATTCACGTAATTTGTTTTATGCAATAATTCATGGTATTCATTTGATAGAGTAATTCACCTATTGACGCTGGAAATATCTTGCAGGGTTGTTGGAGGTGATGATATTTCACTAAGTATTACACACTGTGGAGTTTGTTATGCTGATGTTGCCTGGACCCGGAATAAACTTGGACACTCAAAATATCCCTTAGTGCCTGGGTATGTCGTTTGGTTTTATGATGTTAATTGCTGGAGTTTTGAATTGATGCATTTAATTATGTTAGAGTTAGCTATTTATATTTTTTTTATATGCTCAACAAATTAATTGATTAATTAATTATTTTGCATGCCAGACATGAGATTGTTGGAATTGTAAGAGAGGTTGGTTTGAATGTCAAGCGCTTCAAAGTTGGTGACCATGTTGGAGTGGGGACTTATGTTAACTCATGCAGAGAGTGCGAGTATTGTAATGATGGTTTAGAAGTTCACTGCTCAAAGGGAGCAATCTTCACTTTTGACAGTATTGATGTAGATGGTACCATTACTAAGGGAGGGTATTCTAGTTATATTGTTGTTCATGAAAGGTGAATACATTCTACCGCGGCATTTTTTTTTTTTTTTTTTCATTTCGTTAATATTCCAGAAGTACTTCTAGATGCCCTTATTCTTAATGTGCAGGTACTGCTTCAGAATACCTGAGAATTACCCATCAGCTTCTGCTGCACCTTTGCTGTGTGCTGGAATTACCGTTTACACTCCTATGATACGCCACAACATGAACCAACCTGGCAAGTCTCTAGGGGTGATTGGACTTGGTGGTCTTGGTCACTTGGCAGTGAAATTTGGGAAAGCTTTTGGATTAAATGTAACTGTTTTCAGCACAAGCATCTCAAAGAAAGAGGCGGCCTTGACTCTGCTTGGAGCAGATAGGTTTGTGCTCTCATCTGACAAACAGCAGATGATGGTAAGATTCACATGTTCAAAATCCTTTAGAATTGCCTTGCATTGGTCGTCTAGATAATATTGTAAATCTTGATACTGTTGTGGAATTGATAGTTATTCTCTTGTTGCAGGCCCTGGTTGGATCATTTGACTTCATTATTAACACAGCATCCGGTGATATCCCTTTTGATCCTTCCATGTCTCTGTTGAAGACTGCTGGTGTTTTGGTCTTGGTGGGATTCCCAAGTGAAGTCAAATTCAGTCCAGCAAACCTTATTATGGGTATGGTTCTGGCACAAACTTAAGAGTAGAAAATTGTGTTGAATATGACGTCTTGTAGTAGTGTTTAACTGCTCTGGTTGATGTCTGGCAGGTATGAAAACCATTTCTGGAAGTGTAACCGGGGGTACGAAACAAACGCAGGAAATGTTGGACTTCTGTGCTGCCAATAAAATTTACCCTGAGATAGAAATCATTCCAATTCAGTATGCAAATGAGGCCCTTGACAGGCTAATAAAGAAGGATGTGAAGTATCGGTTTGTGATCGATATTGAGAACTCCCTTAGCTGACACCCAGAGATACAAGCGAGGGCCCCTGCCTTCTTAGTGCATACGTATTTCTAATTTAGTTTAAGCCAAATAAATGAATCATGTATCTCGTAACTAGTTATGAATTGTTACGGCGAAATATATCAGTAAGGTTAAAGATTTCTTAACGGCATATGTAAAGATTTCTTTCAAGGTAATTTTTTTTCCTATAAAAAAAAAAAAAAAAAAAAAAAAGATGGAAAACAAAACATACAAAATATGAAACTAAATGATACCCACTGGAGCCAATTTAATGTGACCACATGCACTTGATTGGTTACTCATTTCGCTGCCAATGTATAACTAGCTACAAACTTTCATCCAACGTACGTGGAACGGTCATCAACCATGTGAGTTCCAAGTGTCCCCGCTATCTACCATGCAACAACAATACATGTTGCACTGGTCTTGAAAACATAAATGACCTACATATGTAAAATTTCTGAACGAAACCTAAGTATCAATCTTCCATAAACAAATTAACTTCGTAGGTCAAATGCCTCTCCAAAGAACTTGCCAAGAGATACTACTTGATCACCAGATTTCCCGAAGATTTATGATAGAAAAACAAAAGGTACAGCAAGCATATACTCTTTCAAAAATTGCAAACCCCAACATTCATCCAACCAACCTCCCTCTTGTAGTCAACCTTTCAAACATGGTTTAAATCAAACTACAAAACTGAAGAAAACCCTTATAAGAAACAGGATAGAACCCACAACAACAAAAGCTAACAAATGAATTAGAATTCCACCGCACGCCCTTCTATAATATGACCAAGACTCCTCATAAATTGTACACAGACAACAGCACAAAAACCAGAAAAGTCTTCATCTAAAAGCAAAAGCATTCACATTGCTGTAGATTTATACTGTCAGCAACCAAGAGCCCCATGAGCATTCCAGTTAACTTCGTTTTCATCCCCAAGCCTGTATTTGCTGAAATGGCTCACTCTGAACTTCCATTCTCCTTTGATTGGGTCATATGACACAAACTCAGCACCTTGGTCCTCAGCCTTTCTTTTGAGCATCTCCCTGTATTTATCAATTTTCGGCCCCTCTGTATAATGATGCCCAGTCTTTTTGTCAAAACATTTTATGTTGAGAAGTGTAACCTCAGCAGGCTTGTTGAGACCTTGTCCAACAGGAGGTTTCTTGCTCTCATCCATGTAAACAATAACTTCTCGGTTGTTAAATTGTACGAGGGACTCTAGATCAAGGCGCCTCACATCTGTCTCCCCAATAAACTTGATGCTACCATAGTCATGCCGTCCCACCACAAAGTCCTTTACACGGCGGCAGAACCCCGGTTCAGCCCTTTCCTTGGCCGCCAGTTCCTGGATTCGAGGCTCTGTGTAGTAGTCCGAGTGACGCAGCTTAGGCATCAGTGCCTCGATGTCGGCCCCATGCTCATATACAATTGCTGCCTCACCAGCCCTGTGCCCAGTAAGCGTAATATAAGATTCCCCTTTCTGGTTAGAATGATCGTCATGGACTCCGTTAGGTTTGTGGGTTGGTTTGAGATGATGAAGTTGTTCCCTCACAAGGCCATTTTCAAGTGGATCTTCTGCAAGAACAAATTTGAACATGGATCAAATGTGAGAGAAAGAACTGATTTCATAGAGGTAGCATCCATTAAGAAAAAGAGGTAGCATCCATTAAGAAAAAGAAAAAGTCACTTCCGGATTACCAATTTCATTCTGAGGCCACATGTTCTGGGTCTTTCAAATTACATATAAGTTCATAACCATGTTACTTCACAACACTATCATGCAAGTATTAATATCTTATACTCCATCTGCATCCATCTAATTTACAATTTCTACTAAAGGCAGCCCAAAGAACAAGGTTCACGCAACTGGGGTCTGAAGAGGGTGAGAGGTCCTTAAACCCGTGAATGCAACGAGAGGCTGCTTTTGTATTTCAAACCCAGGAAGGTTAGGTAGCAATGTAGCAACCTTGCCACCATTCTAACAGCCACCCTCATGAAAAAATTCTTACCAGCTACACTCTTTTGAAAGCTTAGGCAGCAATGTAGCAACCTTGCCGCTAGTGCAACGGCCACCCTCGTGAAAAAATTCTTACCAGCTACACCACCATGCTAAGTGTTTTAAAATAGAAAAAAAAATTTTCCCAAGTTGTCTTTGAACTATTCTCTTACCTATGTTTAGGGAAATTTCATAAATCTCCCCCAGACAACACATACCATCAGTTTCCAAATGGCACCTGCCTCCCTTAAGTTTTAGACTGGTAATTAAAAACAAAAAAACAAAAACAAAAAAACAAAACAGAACAGAACAAATTCCACCATGATGTTGGAAAGCTATTAAAAAAAAAAAAACACGACATTTATGTCATATTCATGCTATAACTTTTTCCCCCAGTGTCCAGTTGTCCATGGTGAAAACCAAGCCATCATTAAATATCAAATCTGAGTGTCATTACATTTCATCATATGACAAAAACAGACATATAATCATCCCCTCCACATTTGATCCCCTTAGCTGGGTGGGTAAGGAAGAGGAAGATCCACAGTCCTCTCTGGTGGCCACCTTATCAAGATCAAACCTATCATCAGTATGGAGGAGGACTAGACAACCTATATTTATTTACACATTCACTATGTTACATGGACACTTCCAAATGTAGTTAAGTACCCGTGTTGGTGTTGAACGCTTGACACTTGACAAAGATACTTGTGTAGAGGTATGTTATACATATTCCAATATAATTCAATATCCATACAAATGAAACAAGTAGGCAATAACTGGAATTTTAATATATGAAACTAAGATTATGAACAACTGAGTACTTACTATCTTTATCCTTTGCTCTGAAGCCATTAGAAAAAGTAGAAATATCCTCAGGAATTTTACCTGCATGTAAAGAGCAGTGCATTAAGATTCAGCTACAGGCAACGAAGCCCAAATTTGAAAGTGAAACGTAGTTAACTATCAACATGAAATGAAGCCTATATCCCTTTGTTCTTTTTCGGTTAAAGAATTGGTATAATTTTTCCTTTTTTGGGTTGGACCGTGGGAGGAGAATTATGTGCTTCAAGCCCACAACTTGTAAAGGATGAAGAAGTATCCTAAGCCACACTTGAACCCATAAAGAAAGAAATGGTATAAAGAAACTATCCATTCCAGAAATATAAATGAAAAATCAGAAGAACATACTACATAAACCATACTTTAAATGAGAAAGAAATTAAGTTATACAAAGAAAGCATCAATTCCTGAGATATGCATGCCAAAGTATTAGGTCTTATTTACCAGCATTCTTTAAGATTGTATCCAATATCTACCAGAGCATTATACAAGGGAAGTAGCACCCTTAAGAAAGAAAATAATCCAAAAGTCAAAACCACCTTTAAAAATCACATTACAATTCGGGGATTCAAAGTCAGATGAGCCATGTCGAAGTTTAACGGCCCCAACACCGGGCAACCCTATGAGCCCAACACATCACCACTTTAAATCACTCTAGAGACTCACTTTAATTGAGCAACAAGTTTGTCAAAAGCAAATATCAAACCAAAGCGGGTACCAGCTAAAGATGAATTTACTACAATCAGAAGAACTCGTCATTCCAACCATAATATTGAATTTGGGACATTTCCCATTGAACCATCACACCTAAAAATTAATCATTCAAGCATAAATGAAAGAAAAATTTACCATTGTCATACACGGGAGTAGATGTATCCTTCAATGGAGACGATTTGTCCACATTTGTTCTTGGAGGCCATTGCTCCAAGGGACGAATAACAAGGGCCCTAGGATTCTCCCTGGGAATGAAAAGAGCATCTGCCTTAGGCGTGCTAGGTGTTTCTTCGTCATCAGAGTAAAAAGGCACCTGCACATAAAATTAAGCAATGAAAGTGTAAGAAAGAGTTCTCCAGCTGAGTGCATTTCTTTTTTTTTTTTTTTTTTTTTTTTGGGGGGGGGGGGGGGGGGTAGGATCAATAACCCACATAAAGAAAATTTATATCCACTAAAGACCCAAGTAGGAAATTGACACAAAATCCATTTGACATCAGATAATAAGTTTCAAATACAAAAATCATCATATCACCTTCAAAGCATCACTTTTAGGATGA
This sequence comes from Vitellaria paradoxa, assembly GCA_019916065.1. Lineage (NCBI taxonomy): Eukaryota > Viridiplantae > Streptophyta > Magnoliopsida > Ericales > Sapotaceae > Vitellaria > Vitellaria paradoxa. The sequence goes on from CM034235.1 coordinate 691,999, forward strand.
TATTTCCTTGCAGACAACCTAATCCGCCTTTGAGAAAGGTGTCGAGAAGTTAACAAAGATGATATTCTAACAGGAGCAGGTTTGTCCACAGCCTGTTCAGAAAACTTTGTCACACATGCACACAATAAATTGCATACTTTGGTTTCTTCAAGAGAGAGAAAAAAAAAATCAAGCATGGTTATTTCAATTACAAATATAATATAGCAATAAAAATTGAACTTTGAAATTAGTAGATCATAAAAAAAGCGCTACTAAAAAAAATGAAGTATGAATGAGAAACAAATCATACTAATTTGTTGCTTTAGTTTTAGGTTTGATTTGGCTAGACAGGTTAAGTCATATGCTTACAGGCAAGCTAGAAATTCCATATTGAATAGAAGGTGCAGTCCCTGAACGACCAATTGACATCTGAGGCATTGCAGGTAGAGTTCCAAAAGGATTTGTAAAAGGGAGTGGTTGAGCAACTGCTGTGCTCTGAGGAGCAGACCTGTTACAAAAATGACATCAGTGTCACAGAAAAGGGCAAAAAGGCTTTTCAATTTTTCTTTTTGCTTTTGATAAGTACAACATATTCTACTAAAGTCGCACCGCTTTTCATTTTTCTTTTTGCTTTTGATAAGTACAACATATTCTACTAAAGTCGCACCAAGGGGATGCAATATAAAAAAATCTGCTCACCAGACAACCACCTTCAGAAAGATAGACCCAAAAAAATGCCCTTTGAACTGTCCAGCAATTCCTATTTCCTCATTTCCTTAATGATCTTGAAGAAAAAGAAAATTGAAGGGAAAAGTAAACTACTAATATTGTTTATTTTTATAATTAACTACATAAAAAAATTGTTTTATGACAAATATCTAATCATTTTCTTCTAATTTTTCTAATCAACCAAAAGAATTGAGATGAATTTTGTGTCTTTTACTTCATTTTACTTGCTACATTTTTCCTTCACTTTTCTTCCCCCCCCCCCAAAAAAGAAATCCGAGTTCCAAACACACTAAAATTTTTTGTTTGGTACAATTGAATGGGTTGGAATGGAATGCTTCTTTTCCATTCATTTGTTCATACTCTTTTATTTATTTATTTTTTCCACATACAATTAAGTGCAGTGGGATGTCATTCCCTAGAATGCCCAATCCAACAAAATGTGGAAATGGTTCCCTTTCTAAAGGGAGGGAATGATTACTCCCATGTTTTTATTCCCACATGAAATAAGAGAGTGAGAGAAAGAAAGAGAAACAAATGGAGGCTGCCGCAACTGCTACCATCCCGCTGGATACAACCTCCCCTCTGCCACCGTCGTCACCAACCACAACTGGCCACCTACTTACACTACCACTACCACCCCTACTACTTCCATCAACTTCTATCACCGCCACCTTGGTGCCACCCTTTGTCACCATCGCCACCCACCCCACCACCTTCACAACCAAAACCTTCCACCACCTCCACCACCACGCTCTTACCACTTCCATTGCCACAAACACTATCACCCTTTACCACTTCCATCACCAATGCTGCCACCACTGCCTCTGCCGCCAACTACCAATACCCACCCCACCCTCACCACCACAATCACCTTCTACAGCCACCACCCTCAGCCGCCACTGCAGCCGCCACTACTGGAGTTGCCACCATCACAATCCACTGCAACGACTATCACCAACCTCTATTGTCATCCACCATTACCATTCACTTACCCCCCTCCACCATTTTTATAATTTTTTTTGGTTTTATTCTTTCTTAAATTTTCATTTTATCAAAAATTAATATCAGAATAAAAATGGTGATTTCATTACAAGTTTATTTAATTTAATAACCAAACAAGAGAATAGGAATGAATATTTCATTCCAACTTTCATCTTCATTCCACTCGCGCATACCAAACATAGCCTAAAGGTTCTATTTCTTTCTTTCTACCCAAATAAGCCATACGGCCCATACCAAGCAAAATGGAACCCGCCTCCAGGTCCACATCATCATCCTCCCCACCTGGCCCCCTCTCCAACTCAAAAAAGGCCACATGGACCCTACAGGGAATGAGGCTTTCCATCCCAAACATCGCGAGTTAGTTTCCAAAATTCCTGCACTGAAGGCTACTCTCACCAGTTCCTCCAAATAGTTTGCCTCATAGTTAGGTTGCCAACACTCAAAATATTCTTTTCAACTGCACACTATAAAAGTAATCCACCATCATTAATGCACCATTCACTCAAATCCAAGACCAAGTCTAGTCTCCACACCATAAAGATGCACAAATAAGAAAATTCACATAATGAATATTTAAGTACTAATCCAAGGGCCAAAGAATAAAGTAAATAAGGAAATATCAGGAAAGCTAGAGTACTCAGAAAACTGTTTTACTTCGTACACAGGAACCTCATAATAAACAAGCGATCCTACATTAATTGCATGATTATGGGGGTGAATATGCAGAAAATTGAGAAAAGGAACAGAAAATGGTAGGCAGAACTTACGATTGTCCAAACGTGCTCTGACCAAAAATGCTTGACATGCCACCAAAACCACTTGAACCAGCTATTACAACAAAGAAAGGGAAGGAAAATAAAAGTGAGGGGGGGAAGAAGATCAGCTATGAAAATGTTGCAGATTTACAGAAATATAGGACCAAATACAACAAGTACCTGCTTGTGTCTGACCAAAGTTACCAAACCCAAAAGAACCTGCTGTTTGAGCAGGTTGAGCAGACTGAAAAGGTGTTGAAAGTGAGGGCTGAAGAAGAAAAGAAAAGAAATCAAACACATAATGCATTGATTGTATAACTCACCAAAAAAAAATAATGAAACAAAAAACACTAAATGAAAGGAAATCAGATATTTGAGAAAAATCAACAATGAAGCACGAATGTATAATGTAGAAATATCAGATAAGTTCAGGCTAGTGTCACACACTCCAAAGCTTTATGCAAGAAGTTCCCTTCAAATGGATTTCGTCTAGCACGGAAGTATGCACAAGAACTTCCAAGGAATTGGGAAAAAAATAATCAAGGATATAAAACCTTTGCATGTGCACCCATGGTGCCATGGAAGAGGTGCAAAAGTAACACAGTTTTCACTAAAATATTTAATAGATTCTGTGTAAGCACCACATTAGTTGAAAACACCAACACATCCAATCTCAAAACTTCCAATTTCCTAAGTGCATGGTGCCATAGGAAAAGTGCAAAGTAACACAGTTTTCACTAAAACATTTAATAGATTCTGTGTAAGCACCACCTTAGTTGAAAACACCACCATTTCCAAATCTCAAAACTTTCAATTTTCTAAGTTGAAATGGATCACACCCATTGAAGATTCCTAGGTTTCAACACTCACTCACCTCACCGCTAAAATAACAATTACTCAAAGACAACTATAGAGAAAATTATTAGAATTTTAAGATTGACTTACAGTTGTTTGACCAAACCCTAAAGGATTGCTGGTAGATAGCAGTGATGGTGCACTCGAGAACAAATTGCCCCCAAACCCAGTTGAAGGGGTATTAAATAAACTTGATTGACCAAAGGCAGGGGTACTCTGTCCAAAGGAAGATGCAGTCTGTCCAAATACTGAATTTGCCTGTCCAAGTGACGGCGTAGTTGACTGGAATAGTGGGGATGATTGAGTATTAGCAAAACTTAAACCAGAACCAAATGCTGGAGCTGTTCCTGGGGCTGATGCAGAACCAAAAATAGACGTTGATGATCCAAAAGCAGATGAGCTTGAGGAACCGAAAAGTGATGGTGAGGTATTGGATCCAAATGCAGGAGTCGAAGTACCAAATATGGAAGCTGTTGCAGATGAAGTTGATCCAAAAGGGTTGGCAGCTGACGAAGCACCAAAAGGTGAAGAACCAAAGGCGGAAGTGGAGGAGGATCCAAAGCCTGTACTTCCAAATGCTGGAGTTTTTGAAGCAAATGGGTTGGAAGATGTTGAGGATGTAAAGGGATTTGCAGACGACTGACCAAACGCCGATGAAGAAGCAAATGGGTTTGGCTGTGTATTAGAAGCACCAAATCCAATTGTACCAGCAGACTGACCACCAGGAGATGGTCCTCCTGAAATTGAATTTAAAAATTAAGGAATCAATACAACCACGGAAATAAGGTCGAGATTTTAGAGACTTTAACAAATTTTATTGTTTGAAAGGATAAGGAAATAATAAAAATACCTTTATCACCCAGCTGATAGTCTTCCCATCTCAGTTCTTCGTGGCTTTTGTCTTTGTAAACTGGCATTGCAGATATTGACTCCAGCTTTCCAGCAGGCTGTGTACCACTGCCACTATCTACCTCAGGTGTTGGTGTGTAAGCAGCGACCCTACTTCCCCCACGTTGAGCCCCAAAAGCAGACTGCCCAAAACCAGAACTCCCAAATGTTGGAGTTGTAGCCTGGGCTCCTGCATGAAGTTTGTGATGAGAGTAAGTTTCAGCAACAGAAGAGCAAATTGAAAAGCACAAGCAATATGCTACTAAAATATTTTACATTCCAACATGCAACTCTTCCAGAAATCCAATTCCAAGTCTAAAATGAATCCACCCATACTTATTAACACTAACTCACCAAAGGGAGAACTCTGAGCTCCAAAAGGCGACGTAGCAGTGCCAAATGGGCTGCTGCCAAATGCAGAAGTTGACTGGCCAAATGATGGACTGGAACTAAAACTGAAGGATGGAGTGCTTGATGCACCGAATGCTGGAGTGCTTGATGCACCGAATACAGAAGTGCTTGAAGCCCCAAATGCTCCACCAGATCCAAACACAGGGGCATTTGAGACACCAAATGCAGTACCTGTACTACCAAATGTTGGACTTGCTGTGGAACCAAAGGCAGGGGTGCTTGTAGCACCAAAAGCTGGGGAGCTAGTAGCACCAAAAGCTGGGGAGCTAGTAGCACCAAAGGCAGGTGTGCTACTTGAACCAAAAGCTGGGGTGCTAGAAGTGCCAAATGCAGGTTGACTCGATGCACCAAAAGGCGTAGAAGAGCCGAACAGGCTGCTCCCAAACGCTGGCTGTGATTGTTGGAATGTGCTTCCAAACGGACTTGTCTGTGTAGTACTGGACCCAAACCCACCAAAAACAGGCTTCTGCCCAAAAACAGACGAACCTACATTTTCATAATGAAGACAGATAATATTCAGTTAGTTCAACATAAATCAAGATAGAATTGGTAGCAAAACAAGCAGCAAAAGAAAAAGGCACGTATGTAAGTGAATGCAGAAGATTTGAATATGTTTCCACTGGAATTAAAAACTAAATTAACAGACAATCTGCAGCACAAGAATGAATCAATGGTTAAATTATAGAACAGTATCTATAGAAAATCCACAATGTGAGCTCAATGAGGAAAAGATACAACAAAAAACATCAGTGCAAGAAAGTATCCATGAGCTTAAAAATAAAAGAATTAAGAAACTAAAACTTTTAAGTCATTCACCTTAAAACACATGAGAAACAAATTGTTTTCCAAATCTAATATGACCCAAGTGCCTTATGTAATGCCAAAAAGGGGGAAAATTACACTTTGCACCCTCCGCACTTTATACTAAATCTCTCTTTTAGAACCCAATTTTTAATTGCAACAATTGAGCCCGCATCCTTCCAATTTGTTATGGTATGCACTTTTTGTGCATCTCCAGTTTCGGGATAAAAATGTAAAAACTCATGTTTCTTTTGAGTTCTTGCCAAAAAATTCACCAACGATACACACACATCATACATACGGTAAATAGAGCACGTACTTGTTTAGCGTACATGTATAAATCTATACGATTCGTGCCATCTTTTGGCTGGAACACCGAAGAAAATTGGTGCTTTTACATTTTTACAATTATATCCCTGAAAAAAGGGTGTGTGGCTAATTAATGATAACCCCAAAAGGAGGTTCACAAAAAGATTCACATTGCAACAAATTAGAAGCGGCTTTGAATGCAGGTCACGCGGCGTTGCCGCAGGTGCCAGCTCAAGAACCAGGGGCAGCTCAAGCTCAAGAGGCACCCGTTCAAGAACCGGGGGCAGCTCAAGCTCAAGAGGCGCCCTCGCAGGTCCCCAATCAAGAACTAATGAGAGTTCCCTCCCACGCTCCCCAGGACTATTACTTGCTACAATTGAAAGTGTAGGTCATGAAGTGAAATTCATGTAAAATGCAAGGATGTAAAACGTAATTTATCAAAAAATGCAATTTCAAAGAACCAATTGACTTTGCAACAAAAAGTGCCTAAACCTCACTTGACCAGACTCCAAATCAAGCTCTCCAAAAAGGCAATTTAATCAAGCTTTTAGCTTGCCCTGGCATGTTCAGGGTGTTCAACTGACAATGATTATTAGTACATAAAATTTAAATGAATGACTACAAAAATAATGTGGCATCAACACAGAAGACTGCAGCAGAGCACCTGAGAAAATAGTCATCCAAATTAGAAGCAAAAGAAAATAGGCCGTGAAAACAAAAAATCTACTTTGTAGTCATTAGGCCTTATTCTCTCACTATTACAGGAGGAGGAAGGAAAAACATTTGCTTCAATGATAGTATGCTGCTACAAGAAAGTCACAGGCTGCCCTAAAAAATTTAAATTTGAAAGGAGGAACTTAGCGCGGAACAGCTCCTAGAACACGCTTCTCCACAATGATCTCACCCAGCAACACATTTAAATCAAGACGGTCCCAAGTACTATCCAAGGAAGATTCTATATAATGGATAAAGAAATTTTTTTTTAAATGGATAATTCTAAGATGAAACTCACAAGGAGTACATATTCCACTTCAAACCATCTCCACATCTGCTTGCCTGATATTTAATAAAAGAATTAGTGAAAAACAATGTCCTAAACGTACAATAAAAATATCTGCAATTCAATGTATACATAAAATACTTTAATAAGGGAACATCAGGCATTCAGGGACATTTTGTATTTTGGTAAAACCTGAAAATTAGCGATGGTAGGTGAAACCTCCTTCCTCCCCTTTTTTTTTTTTTTCCTTTGGCTTAATACTCCTTAACTATCCATAGCAACCCGCAACTTCAATAAATATATAAAGAATTTTCAAAAACAACAAGTAAATTATGTAATTTTACCTTTTTTATTGTGTCATCCTTTAATAACCTCACCTACCCAATACAAAATCTGTGCAAAACAGTTGGGCATAATTTTCAAGTGCATCATGCATGGATCCACATCTAGTACTCATAAATGGTGACTCATTGCTAGGAAAATAGATGAAACCTAATACATTCTGGAAGAAGCCACGGATGACAGATATTGCCAAATCATATGTCAAATAAAGTAATCAAACATGGAATGGAGAAGCGCCTAGGATGACAGATATTGCCTAATCATGTCAAATCAAATAATCAGACACGGAGTTAAGAATAAGCTATGGTTAACATTCTGAGTGAAATTAGCCAACTTTTTGAGTCAAGTCGATTCTAATGAGGCAGCAACTGGTCGATATGGCCATTCTCTCACCCCTTTTTCTCTTTCTAAACAAAACTCTGAATTGCAATAGTAAATACAGGGCAAAGGAAGTGCCGAAAGTATATATAGGTACATGCGGTGCACAAGTTAAGAGCATAGGTCAGTCTGGTGTAACTGGACAAAGACCCAAAGGTGGCTCAATGGGATTGTGACACGTGTAGTTGGAACCACCTCCAATGAAGATACTTCTTTATTTGCTGTCTTGTAACTCTTGTGTAGTTGTGTGTTGACTTGGTGAGCCAGCATGAGAAGTGTTTGGATTTAGGGGTGGGCATTTTACGCTCATCTCACTGGATTTGCTCAAGTTGGTTTTACATTTTTTGGTTTGAAAATTTTTTCGATACTGTTTATTTATTAAGATTGGGTTTGAGATTGAACACATCAGTCCAGAAATTTTTAAAATATATATCATAGGCTCGTTTAATAGTATAACGAGTTTAGAATTATAATTTGGGTTTAATTGTCAAATCAAAATAATCAGACAAGGAATGGAAATGGGGTGACTAATCTACTTCTGATAATTGTTAACACTCCATAAATGCACTTACTGCCAAATGAGGAAGATGAAGTACCAAAAGCAGAAGTTGATGAAGCTCCAAAAGCAGGCACAGAACCACCAAAAGCTGGGGATGATGAAGCACCAAAAGCTGGTGTAGAAGTCAAAGGCGAAGAAGCCTGAGTCGCACCAAATACACCAGTTGAAGTGCCACCAAAAATGGAACCCCCCGTCTGCAAACCAAAAGGGGTTGTACTACCAAAGGGTTTGGGAGCAAATGGATTGCTGCTTGCATTGTTGCTCTGCCCAAAAACTGATTGGGACCCAAATGGACTATTTGATGACTGACCGAAAGCTGTTAATTGTTTGCATTTGTTAATATGAAGAACAAGGAATAAAAACAAATGAAAAAAATTGGTTATTCACCAGTGAACTAACCATATGAGTAAGGGAAAGAAGAGAAAACATAGAAGCAAGCACAGCATAGACAATATATGCTATCAAAGATGAATACATGCAATTTTTTATTTTTGTTAACAAAAATACATGCAAATGACCACCATACACAATAGTGAACATAAGTTATTCCAATATAACAAAATACCAAAGTCTCAGTCACTTCCTCATCCTGAAGTAAAAAGAACAAAAGAAAGAAAGAAATAACGAGAAGGAAAAAAGGGAAAGTAAAGTGAGAAGAAGAAGGCATTTGATGTTTAAATGAGAAACTCAATAGAACGCCAAGGAACAATCTTCACGGTAAGAATGATACTTCCAAGTTCTACAGGTGGAGCCAAGTATTAATGGCACAAAGGATCAGCACACTTGTACAACTTGGAGGAATACTGGAATAACTACAGATACAATTTTCCTAAGCACCAATTAACCAGTTGCCTATGAACAAAATTCAAGGTGTTTAAAAAGAGAGAGAGAGAGAGAGACTAGACTCCCTGGAAGGGGGACTGTTAGCAAGCAAATAAAGACAAATATACTAGAAAACATGAAAATACAGGTATTATTAAAAGAAGGAAACAAAAAAGAACAATGGCGCACTATTTATGCTTGTGATGGAATATTGCATAAACTGAGCATGAGGTAAAATTCTCAATCTCTTGCGGAGAAAAAAGAAATAAGAACCGCACAATGAATAAATGCATATGCCGGAAGAATGGGCAAACAAGAAAATAGTCCGGAAACTCAAAGCTAAATTATCAGACAGGAGCAACGTAAGCAGTTATTTAATTCATTATATTTCCATACAATACTTTCTCTAAATAACCCAGTGCCAAGCAAAAGTATAATGGTGGGGGAAGCAAAAAGCAGAATCGTAAACCACACTGACAATATAAATCACAGGCGGAGTTAGTAAGGCAAACACTTACGATTAGACCCAAACATTGTTCCTCTATAAGTCCTCTAGCCCAAACCAGGAACAGGCTCTTGACCTGAAACTATAATTAGAAGGTTAAAGAAAAAAAAAGAGTTGAAAAAAGCGTATCATTTTTGCATTGTTAAACAGATAAATTAATGTTAGAAACTCGTCTTAAGGAAAAAGAGGCTAAAACAAACAATTCCCGCTTAACTTTACATTTTATCCCAAGAGAGAGAAAAAAAAATAGTTTCGGAATTACATATTTGCATAAACTGTCACCTGCAGATTATGAGATTCAGGGTTGAGCAGATTCCATTCGAAACTCTTGCAATAAGACTCCGGAATGCTGACAGTACTTACAATAGCTAAATCGAACAAAAAAAATTAATCAGACTAGGGTTTCGACCCAAATGAATATATTAGCAACATTAGAGAGAAGGAGAGTAAATTTATTGACAAATAAACAATAATGGAGATTACGTTTAGGGTTATAAATTATGTCGGTACTCGACTAGGCAAGAGAATAGATCGATGCCGCGAACCCCTCGATCTGCCTGGCACTGAAATGTTGCGTTGCTCCACCCACACAGACGAGCCAGAGAGAGATAGAGAGAGAGAGGGAGAAGGGAGTATTTTTCAGCAATCGATATGGAGACCGACGCGATTAAAGGTCCATGAAATGGCCGAATGACTTGCGAAGGGTAAAGAAAAATAAGACCGCGTTTGGTAACTCCGTTTTAAGCTGCTTTCCATTTCCAAAACTTTTATCCACTGCCGGGAAATTGGTTAGAGACTTTATATAATTAGGAATGGGCCGAATGGCAAATTGGCAAGGGGCCCTGCCCTTCCAAACCACCTGAATAAAGTGTTATATTACATTTACAATAAATGTAATATGCAGTATAGCATATATATCATTACAATATTTTGTTTTGTTATTGAGAATAAACCTACTTTTTTAATTTGTAACAAGAAAAAAATACACACGTCAACAAAATTATTAGCTCCTTCATTTAAAATTTAATTATTATTTTCAATAAATTATGTAGCTATCAATCTTTCTCAAACTACATAGTTTTATACTGTTCATATATTATATATTAAAAAAATAAATATTTAAATTATTAAAAACATAGTTATCAAAATTAAATGGTAATTAGATACGATATTCTAAAATTTCGTGGTTATACTTAAAAATAAAATTATCATATTTATTATCAGGATTGTATGAATATAAACATTCTAACATATATATATGTGTGCGCGTAAATTTTTTAAGTTATTAATACATATTAGAAATTCAATTTGATAATGTCAAAAATCTTGCAAATATAAATTTTTTTATGTAAGTCTTCATTTCTAAATATATTTGTAATTCTATTATCCAATAATATAAATTACAAAAGGTAGACACATTAAATCATAAGTATATTATTTTATATTTAAATTATTTAGTTTTTAAATATTTCAATCATCATGAAATTGGACAAATAATCATGAATGTGCAGAATTTTTATGGCTAACATGATACATGAAAATACAAACACAATAATTTATGATAGCATAAAAATTAAGATTTTTATGATTATACGCAATGGGTTTGAATATTACTTGTGCCTATGTTTTGTGGTTGAGAAAGACTAATAAAACATTTGGTAAGCGAGAAAATATGATACTGCTTCGAAGACAGTGAACATCCTAAAGAGAGAAACCTCTTCTCTTTGTTTATAAGTTATTGCAATATCATATATCCATTCATACTTGCTCAATTGTAAGTAATAAGTTATAAAGTTATAAATGCAACCAGCTAATTATAACGATTGAATTAGAGTACCCATGGTTGATCAAGCCTATATGATGATGCTTAAGCTAATACAATTGACGACAACTATTTTAGCTTATATCGTAACTTGCCTAACCTGAGACAAATATATTGGGCTTTTCTTATAATTTGACTTGTAACAGTATATTAACTCAACTAATTATATACTTTTGCTTGATTGATTTATTTATTTATTACAATACCTACGTATGTGTATTATTTATAGTTAGATCCAACCATCTCCCAACTATCCATTAACAACTATTCTCTCCCCTGCCATTGGTGGATATCATCCACATTTGTAGTTGATCCACTTACATTCTCTAGGCTAACTAAGATGATTTAAATCGTCTGTTACCTGGACCCTTTGGCAAATCACATAGGCCATATTTAACTAATTAGGATCGTCCATTACAATGTACATTGAATAGTTTAAGTTTGAATTCCAACCCTAACTAAATTTACCTTTTTGTATCTTTAACATGTTCAGCCGAGCTCTATATATATATATATATATTCTTTTCTCTTCTCCCCTTCCCTTCTCATTTAAAATGTCTCTAACTCTTACCTATCTCATTATTTCCTCCAATCTTTAGTTTCGCCTTTTCTTTAACCATACTTTTAGTCTTGTTCACTTTATCTGTTATTCTCGTCATTTTAACCAACCAAACAACTCCCCCTTCTTCAAAAGAGACTTCGATCTCAAGGTCAAGATATTGAGATAATAAACACTTACTTGACAACAATTCATGAACTATCAAGACTAGAGTACACTTCTAAGTGTCAATCAATAATAAAATAATCAAAACAAATCCAAGACCATTAAGCCTCATGACCAAGAGATCCATCCTACCTATCATACACAATCCTATATGAACTCGCAATAATGTTTGTAGGAAAGTGAACACTCACACAGATGTGCCAACTAAACAACAATAATAACAGACATGCCTTATCATACCACTAATATGAAACACAATAATATAATAAACAATACTAACATATTATAATCATAACACTTTCATATCGATAATCCATTTTTCATCATTAACATAATCAAAATAAATAACTTGGGTTAGGTACAATATATGATGATTTGTAGATCTCAGTATTCAGCCAAAATAAACAACTACGTGCACATAGTTGGAGAGTTACATAATTTCTTACATACAGTTTCGTGATATGTAGCTTTAGACCGGAACTTAGGTAGTCATTACAATAAAACTTAAAAGAAAATATAGAAGATGAAAAGCAACGAACTCTTCCCCTCTTTATGTAGTTGTAGGCTACAAACTCCTAAAAAAAAAGGAATTATTACAAATTTGGGAAAGGTTCTTAAAGTTTGCATATAATATTTAAAGTATTATTCAATTCTAAAAAACTTCACAAAACACACGTTGTCTATCTGTAAATCTTGTTTTTATCATTGTGAGAATTTATTAATAATATTGAGATCAAAAGATATAGGACATCAAAATTCTCCTATCCTGAATTTTTCAAAATTTGATTTCTAGATTCTTTTAGATCTCTATCACTTTAACAATCATAAAATATAGACCATTATCCTCTATTATAGACTTGATATTCGTCGGATGATTGTAATGTAATTACTCACAAAAAAAAAAAAAAAATTGCAATCAATCTTCTTTAAAAGTATTTTACAATGTGTGTCAGGATCTATATCAGGTGAGTGAAAAAATAAGTCTTTGACTTATAAGTAAGGACAATTACTCTATTGATGCATCTTGCAAATTGGAACCTAACTCATGACAAAATAGTATCAAGTAGTTTGGTCTAGAAACTATTCAAATTACAAGAAGGGTGCCATAGATTTAAGTGGGTGAGTATGTGTCCCAATTCCTTATCGAACTAGTAGAAATTGAGTCCTAATATCATAAGTGATGGGATAATTGCATTACCCAATATGTCATTACTTTGGATTAGAAATTAGAATCCATCAAGTAGTGAATTTTCATTGAAATATATAAAATGCCACTCTAACCTTAAAAACATGCCTTTCTCAATGGTGAGAAAATAATTCACAAATCTTGATAAAAATATAAAACTAATTACACTAAAAAAAAGGAAGCAGTTATTGCCTGCTAACTAAAAGCAATCTAAATAATTTATTTTTATAGTAAAATTTATGTTCGTTTACCATTAATTTAATTTTCGAACTTATACTTTTAATTCTGCTATTTTGAAGCTCGCATGGAGAAACTTCAAACAAAATTAAATGAATGGATGACATTAGAATTAGATCAAAGGTACAGATAACAACGTGAAACAACTAAAAATATATGTTCTAAAATGAGATTGCTGATAAAATAAAAATATATTTAATTACATAATATATGTAAAATAAGAGAAGTGAAGGGTAAAATAAAATGGAAGTATGTATATCTTGAAATAGAGTTGAAGATAAATTACAAGTGTGTTTTACCTATACATTTAATTGGATATATAGAGTCCCTGTTCAAAAGAAAAAAATGGATATAATCCATAGTTCATATATATATATATATATATATATAATAAGTAATATGAGAAGATGGTTGTAAATATGAAAAATGGTACTATCATCCAATTAAAAATTAGTAATTATTACAGATGGAAAGAAAGTGAATAAAAAACAGTGAATATATGCTCCTGTAAACCATTCAATACCAGGAGCTACTATTTCCTGTTTGATCCTTTGACGCACTTGTGTAGAAATGAGGATGCTATTTGCTGCGTCCACCACTTTATGTTCAAATGAAGCATTAGATGCTTTGTAGAGGGGAAGAGAGAGCCATTTCTTTCTCCTGAACCTCCTACGCAAAAGATGCTTATGGGGTTCACAATATATGATAACATTATCCACGAGAGAGAGAGAGAGAGAGAGAGAAAGAGAGAGAGATTATATATCACATGGAAAACTTTACTCAATTGCAGAGCCAATTAACTAATAGATGAAGCTACAAAATACAAATAAAAAAAACTTAATATACATTGAGCCTTTCGTGAAGGGTTCTATTATACCATAGCTTGCATGATTTTGTTCGATCAAGCTACACGGGGAGAGAATTCCCCTATAATCACAGTTTAATAAAAAGGTTCTATAATAACCCTAATATTTTAACTTTTCAATATTTTTATTATTTTTAATATACTTATTATTTTAATATATTATTTTAAAAAATTAATTAATTTCAAGGTATATAAAAAAAATAATTACACAAAATGATTTACATATCACCTCATACAATATATATGCATGTATGTCATATGTAAGGCTAAAGAAACACGGCCACCAAGTTAAAAAAAGAAAAAAAGTAAAATAGTTTTTCTTTTGGGACACGCGGCCAACCGAGATGTATGCACACATATATATATAGTATGTAGCATACCAGCAAGCCAGAGTTTAAAAAAAAAAAAAAAAATTAAGTGTGGTCACATATGGTCATGTGTCCAGAGAATATGTGGAAGTAAAGTTGCCAGCAAACCTTCTTTTGCTTAGTAACCAAGCATCATTAAACATATATATATGTATGGGTGCACTTTGGCGGGGAGGGGAGAAAAACTGAGAAAAAAAAAGGAGAGAGAGAGAAGGAAAGATAAGAGAGAAAAAACAGAGAAAAAATGAGGATTTAAGTTTAGGCATAGCGGGGTTTTGGTATTTTCAACGTTGTGATCATCACAGCGATGTCAGATCGTGGTAATTCAGCCCTAGATGAGAAATACGGAGGAGCAAAATTTTAAACCTTTGCGGGTTTCTTCACAACTTCTTCTTCTTTTCTTCAAATTTAAAGTAAGGAATTTATTCTTACAATTGGAATTTAGTATTTTGTATAAAGGTATGATAATAACACATAATTTCATTGCATGATTATTTTGATAATGCGAGAGAATGTGAAATAATGGGATTATGGCTAATATTATAATTTTGTGCACTTTTATGAAAATATGTTGAAGCGAGCAAGGGGTTATGAGGGTGGTAAAGAGAATAGCTTGTGTAGCTGTTGAGGCGTTATAATGATGACAAGGGGTTATAAGTGTGGCAAAGGAAATAACCTGAGTGGCTTGCTGAGGCATTATAAGGGTAGCAATGGGTTATAAGGGTGACAAAGGGAATAGGCTGCATGACTTGTTGAGACGTTATAAGGGTGGCAAGGGGTTATAAGGGTTGCAAGAGGAGTGGTCTGCGTGGCATATTGAAGTGTTATAAGGGTGACAAGGCGCTATAAGAGTAGCAAGGGAATAACTTGCATGGCTTGTTGAGGTATTGTAAGGATGGCAAGGTGTTATAAAGAAGGTAAGGGAATAACCTTGCGTGGGCATTTCACTGTTTATTTATTTAATTTGTACTGCTATCATTTGTTTTATATGATAATAACTGCTACTCTGAGCATTTACTTTCTATCCTTATACAAAAATACTTTTTAATATTATTTGAATATTTTTCCTATTGAGCTTAACTGCTTACCCCATTTCATGGGTTTTTTATACAGAGAAGCTGTTTGATAGCAAAAAAGTGAGGCTGGTAGATGGTAGTGGCAGACCGAGATCGATGATTAATTGTTAGTGTAAAGTTTGGCTCATGTGTAATATTTTTTATATAGTTAAAGTAATGAGAGACTTGTGTAATAATTTCAGTTGTTATACTTTGATCTTTCTATTAAAAATTCGGGGCGTTACAGGTTCAGTCAAAAAGGGAGCCAAAAGGCAGAGAATATTAAAATATATAAAATTAGCTAGGCCAAAAAGTTGGTTAATAGCTTGAGCATATGCATAATGCATCGATATGATTTCAAGAATTTATATATGTAACTAATCTTACGTGCTTTGTTGTGGATGTGCTCACCCGCTTTTATTCCACAGCCCTGATCGGTCTGTCTGTAGCTATTAGCTAGCTACGAGCAGATCTGTTTCGCTTACCAGTTGCCGTATATTATAAATTTGAACATAAGAAAAGTACTACTCGTCCATATTAATTGGAAAGGGATCAGTTGGTGATCTGATATGAAGAACTGTAATAAGTGGAACCCTTTATTTGCAATGGTAGCCATTGAGTTTGCATTCGCCATAGTGAACTTACTTCTAAAGAAAGTCGTTGATGGTGGAATGAACTATTTGGTCTTCATCACCTACCGCCAGTAAATTTCAGCTATCTTTTTGGCCCCCAGTTGGTTACTTTTCCGAAAGGTAATACCAGAAGCCAAGCCGGCCTCAAGTTCTTCTCAATATATAGAGATGGCACAAAAATTATTTGTTTATTTTGGAAAATATATTTTCTTGATCTTCAATTTAATTTGATAGTCGAAGACAACTTAATTAATCAGAAAACTCATGTTCTATAACATTACTGACAATTTTTATATATGTAGTCAATGGATTATGTGAGTGTGTGTGTGTGTGTGTGAACCAGCGTTTTATATTTGTTTTGCAGAAACAGCAGACCCAAGCTCCCACTCGGCATCTTATGTCATCATTTCTTTAGTGCAATTATTGGGTTAGTAATGTTATATGGGTAATTGGTCGGTTATATAAGTTTTTGTCAGCTGCTTGTAATATTTATCCTAGCTAACACATATATATAAGTTCCGTTTTCCGTTCGTAGGGCATCTCTCACGCAATGCTTCTTCCTCGCTTATCATGTGTTAGTGTTAAAACAACCACATATATGTATATATGTGCATCTTATTAATTGATTTAATATATATGTAAAGCCATCTTAGTTTTCTTAATTAATATTTATTTCCATGGATATCACATGATCGATCACACTACAAGTTGGAGAAAGTGAATGCCATGATATTAACCATTTACAAGGGAATGCCTTTATTTAACTCCTCATCATTGTCACACGACTCAACGCAAGGCGCTACATTAATCCGTCATACGAACATGGATCAAGTTCTCATATCAGTAGCTGTAAAAATGAAAGAGAGATGGACCATTGGCTTAATGGCCCTGCTTGCTGGAACCCTGCTGTGGTCTTCCTGGTTCCTTGTTCAATCAAATGTTGTTAAGAGATACCCCTGTCAGTATTCTAGCACTGCCATCATGTCTTTCTTTGCCGCCATCCAATCTGCTGTCTTAGCTTTTTCCACAAACCCAAATATATATATATATATATAACTATAGATACGTATAATTAGCAATTAATAATGTAGTTGGTGGAGTGGATGCAGCGGATACTAGAATCAGGTTTGTGCTACGGAGGGATGTCATGGTGCGTGAAGCAAAGGGGTCCCCTCTTCGCTGCTGCATTCAGTTCCCTTGTTCAGATAGTGGCAGCCATGTTCGACATTCCTATTCTACACGAGCAGCTTCATATTGGAAGGCATGTAATCCAATTTCTTCTAAACTGACTAGTACTCTTCCAAATATTAATTGATTGATATAGCTATGTCAGTAACTTCGGTATCCCATGGCTCGCTCTCTCTCTCTCTCTCGTGTAGCTTGTTGGGATCAATTACAGTAATCGCCGGATTGTACATTCTTCTCTGGGGCAAAAACAAAGATATGCAAATTAATTGCGCAACCAAAGTAGCCCAAGAAACTGAAGGGGTTAAGGATCAAGAGTCAACTTTACAAATCGTTGTAGTCAATTGCAACTCTCGGCATCCTTGAATCCACCTTAATTCTTTGTAATGGGGTCTAACTAGCTACCTACTGATTAGGAATTATTGTACCTTTTTGTAATAATTTTCAATTGTTCTGCACCTTGACAAACTTATGTTAGTTCATTTGCCTTGTTATCAACCTTTCTCTTGTGGTTAACTGAATTATTTGCTGAGTAACTCCTATCCTAGAGGAGTCGTGGTTGTGAAGTTTCTTGAATGAAGTTGCAGTGGGTATGCTCTCACATTTCATCTGTACAGGGAAACACAGTGTTTGTGTGTATAGCGACTGAAAGGATGAAAAAACAAAAAACTGCGGTGATCCGATTAATTGGTTGTTTAAATTTAGGGTAAAAAAATATGTGAAAAAAATAGTTTGAAAATACTGAGTATTAAATGTGTTTAACTTGTTTAATTCTCTTTTTAATTTACTCTAAGGACCTATAAGCTATGGGATTAAAAATTTTTTATAGGGTGAGCACATTTGCGTCTCACAAATAGTCACTCCTACTTCACTTTATTTTTTCAGTAAGTAAAATTATAAAATTATCTTTTTTTTTTTACTAACTATTATTATGTTTAATTTGAAATGATATAATTGTCTCTCATAAAGAAACATTTACAAATTCTAACACATTATTAGACCTACAAGAGAGTAGAAAAATTTATTTTTAAAAACTAAAATAATTTTTATTTATATATATATTTTTAACAATCATATAAAAATAATATTTTATTTTATTTTATTCCATAATTTAATTAAATAAAAAATTAATCTCTTTCATTCTTTTTGTTTACAAACTTATTATTTTAAATCTTGTCATCATTCTAAAGTCATTTAATTAGGTTTTATGCTCATAATCTAGTAATATATCTTTAATGCAATAAATTATAAGTGTAGTAAATATTAAAATAAATAATTTATAAAAGATTTATAAACATAAATAAATATCAAGATAAAAAAGAAAATGACAAAACTTTGTATATAAATTGAAATGAAATCAGTTATTTTCTTATTTGATTAAGTTAAAAATAAATTAAAA
>CM034235.1:4806744-5006744 GCA_019916065.1 Vitellaria paradoxa
GCTTCGGTACGCATAGCAACAAGCAAAAATAGAAAGATGATGTATCTCACCTGCTTTTTGACCCAGCTATGTCCTTTTCCAGAAGATCGGGGACAAAGCAGAACCTGCACCGAAGAATGCTTGAAGAACCGTCGAGTCTCCTCATCATTGGTTTGCATGACACCATCCTAACCCCAACAAATAAAAAGTAATACATTGTGAAAAATGCCAGCAATCCAGAGTAAAAAGTTGAACCAAACACCACATAATACAAAAGGGGGAACATTACCATTGTATCCAGAAAAGCCTTATCCCTAAGCAAGATCCATTAAAAAATATATTTCAATTAGATGAAATTAAATAATAAACAACAATAGAACAGGACTCAGTAAACACACCACAGGAGCCACAGAAATTGACATATTGAGGCAAGAGATCATACATACAAGACTTTTTGGCTACATCACCATCTTATAATTTCAGTAATGCTAAATGCCAATCTGGTTCATCCTCCAATAGTAAAGAACAATGAAAATGAAGTAAAATAAAGATGGAAATGCAAAATAGAAAGCAGATGACCCAAAAGAACCAAAAAAAAGGACAATAACGCAAAAAAAAAAAAAAGTACTATAAAAAATGAGGAAAACAAGAAAACTTTATGCCCATAACATTTCAATCAATGATGCAAAGACACTCTTAAAGAACGTCAGAAATTAAAACTGTACCACACAAAATTAAGACCAATATGACAAATCACTACCAGAGTGAGTATTCATGAAGCCCATTACATGCACTTCACTTTGCATCAAAATTTGAACAGCAAATAAAGGCGCTATATGATTATATTTTCAGAAAAATTCAAAACATGTCACCTTGGATGGTTTCAAAATGAATTTTATGAGCAAATAAGATCCCAAAAGCACATAAAGGGCACAATCTGGGTATCATATGGTACACAAGAAGCTAAGCTAGAGTCATGCTTATTTGAAGTGTTCATTGCATAATAATTCTCACTTTAGGCCTAATTCTAACATGAATTTCTCACACACTTGCATGTTTGGTGTTTGTTGCTTTTCAGGTGTTAAATGACGATATTGTAAGGGCTACAACCCACCAAGTGAAAAAAAATGAATTGAGCAAATGGTAAAAGAAGTTGAAAGCAAGGAAAATGGCTCTATAGTCTGGACTTCATGTTTGGATTTGCATTTTCAAGTTAGGACTATGCACTATGGAAGCTATAGTTCAGACCCATAAAGGAATTAAAAATCCCACCTCTCAGTTTCTATAGCCCAGACTTCAATTTCTTTAGTCCAGACCTAATCAAGACTCAAGCCTTCGCAATTTGGTCCATAGTCCAGACTTCAATTTCTATGGTCCGAACTTCATCTTGTATAATCCTTTGGATCTTATCTATGGTTCAGACTTCAATTTCTATAGTCCTGCACTGGCAATGCAAATTAGGCTTTGGAGCGTCTTTTTGATATTTTAGCTAGGGTGCTATACAATTGGAGATTTTGATTAGGGTAGTGTTTAGGGAGGCTAATCATAGCTAGGTTTTACCATTTTCTTATGATTTTTGTGTAATCCATGGCCATGGAAGGGTAAATCTTTGGTTCTAAGTGTTGTATCTACTCTACTTGGGCTCTTTGAAACAAAAATGGTAATTTATGGTTTTCAATGGCTTATTCTCTTGATTGAATGCTTAGGTAGCTTAGTTGATTGATTACTATGATGTATACTTTAATATTAGTTAACAAAGCTTGCATTTGATATATTTAATGCTTGGTAGACCATCTAGTTGTAAATTTAATTTTATGGCAAATCCAAACAATTAACTAAAATTGGAAATAAAGATAATCTAAAATTGGAAAGGGAATCAAGTTTCCTAATCAGATTGAATAAAAGATTTTTGTTTCCTAAGTTGAATAAAAGATTGAGATCTTCCTTAAATAATGCTAACACGATTAGAAGAATGTTGATTAAATCACAAAAAGAAACAATTATAGAAGATCAAGAAGTTCAAATACAATCCAGAGAGACTCACAGGCAGAGTGCAAGCAGGGCGACCCTTTGACCTTTTGGCAGTAGATCCCATAGGGAGCACAGAAGAAACCGATAGTTCGAGTGAATCATTTTATAAAAGATTCTATTTTCATTTAGAAAATCTGTTCCGTTTAGGAAATTTGTTTTTAGGAAATCTATTTATATATTTGAGCCTTAATTGGAATAAGATTTTGTAAGTCTATACATATGCACCCAAACTTAATGTACAAATAACAATTGAAGGGGCATACTATAGAGTCTCGTGAGAGAGGGAATTTTTCCTTGTAAGCTTATAAATCTTTCTCTTGTTTTTCTTTACTCTTTGTTGTGTTCGTTCACTTTCTAAGAAGTTAGAAAGTTTGTTTCCACTTGGTCTAGGTGTGTCGAGATTCGAGCAAGTGCTTAAAAGAAGTTGTGCGAGAAGTTGTAGAGATTTCGAGTGGGTACTTGTAACTTAATTATATAGTGGAAGTTTGGGTGGTCTCCAAAATTGGACTTGCAGTTTTACCTTTGCTAGATGATAAAAGGTTTTTTCATTACCAATCTTGTGTTCATTATTTTTGTGATTGGTTGATTGATTTGGGTGATTCAAAAATTTCATAGTTAATCACAATTAGATCTCAATTCATTTTAAAATTATAGCATTGTATTCGTTTATGCTTTCAAAGTTTAAATCCTCCAACTCCAATCCACAATTGATGAAGTGGAATTGAATTATTTTGATTACCTTTTGCTATGGATGCCCCCAGTAGGTATTTGATCTAATGCTTAGACCAACTTTCCTAATGAAATCTCCTTAGTTTTCCATAATCTTCAATTCAATTTCTATTTAATCCCTATCATTTTAATAAACACAAAAATAGAATAATTCAACTACTAATATAAAAGGGTTGAGTGTGAGATCGAGTTTCTCTATGGTCAATTCAACCCCGGACTCGTCAGGACTTGCTGACACTGCTACACTTAGGAGCTTACACATATTCGAGTGGACATCAACAATCAACAAAAATTTATGGCTCATTGAGGTCAAATATCATCACGTGAAAATATCTTCCCCCCCTCCCACCCCCCCAAACAAAAATACATACAAATATGACCGAAAAATATCAACAGAAACATCAATTCATAAAGATAGCATCTAACTCTATATAGTAAATGAATTTACGTTATAAAAAATATATACAATATGATAGAAAAATATCAACAGAAACACATCAATTCATAAAGATAACATCTCTAACTCTATAGTAAATGAATTTATGTTATTTGAATCCTAATATTAAAGCACTATAAAGTTTATCTCAACTAGTGTATTAGTGCCACAAGTTAATATTTGCACTTGAACACTCATTTGGTATCACGCTATACTAACAAACCAACGATGGTATATTTGAATTGTAACAAGGAACAAAATATCATTTCTTTTACATGAAATGATAAAAAAATTTCTGTTTCCTAAATGATGGAGATGAAAACACCTAGGAATAATAATAATTCTAATGTTCCATGAAAACACAATAAATTACACTAAAATACAGCATAATATATCAAAACAATAAACTGTTTAACAACTTATCAAAAAAATAAAAATAATAAACTGTTGTATTAATTTATTCTCAGTTCTCAATATATTTGGATAGATTTCAATTTTATAGTTCTAAATATTTTTATATATTTCATATCTTTGCGCTATTTTCGCATCTCTTACAAAATTTTCTGAAATGTTTTTTGTTTCCCTTGACAGAAACAACCAACCGAAACAAAATTTTGATCCATGATCATTACAAACTTCACCATAATAACCTCAAAGGAATAGAAAATTAAATGATTAGTATTTGGATAACCAGTTATTGAGCATTAAGTAACTTATTTTTTCTAATTCACTTGAGTTATCAATGTAAACATTGATTTGATCAGCCCACAAGTATCTACCATTCAATCAAGATATATATGCCTCTATCTAACATAATGACCTTTTTTTGCCTTATAGACTACTGAAAGTGGTAACTAACCATTAACCTCAATACTAAGGATCTTCAATGGTAAACCCCTGTTGCTCTTGTTTATTCCCTTTGTTTCAGATCTGTTAGATTCAAAGTCACAGTAAATTTTGTTTGAAGCTAGGAATTGCTTGATATCATTCTTACAGCAACCAATAGCATACATTCAAATACTTGAAAATCGAGCTACAAGTAATTGTCCTTTTCGGAGGGAAGATGTTATACCCAAAACCTTATCTTGTGGACCCCAAAAGTAATCAATTGAGCAATTGGCTCCAACATAAGAAAATCGTCCCCTTTATCTAACTTATTGCTAAAATAACCACATAACAGATAAATGTTAAAGGATGAATATTCGTAGGTCATTTATCAATACTACTCAAAGTAGAGAAATCCAGAGATAAGAATTGGCTTGTCAATGCAGTCCAAATTATGACACAATAGGCAATTAATTACCTTTTGATAACCGAAAATATTCCCAGAAGTAGGATCATCCCATATAAGGAGCAGAACTCTCACACCTTCCTGTGACTTGGCTTTGAGAAGGTTCCCTAGAATGAATTCTGTTGCATTATCCTTATCCCGAATCAGTGCAACTTCGTGGTACACAGACCACCCGTAATATACACCAAATGGCGGGCCTTGCTAATTTGCATCGAAGATGTCACGCCAACAACTCCGATGCTCGTACTGCATGTTATGGTGAAGTCTCAACTTTGGAAGGCACCATCATGAACATGGGCATCTTGATAAAGTGTAACCTTTCCACCTCTCCTAAGTGGGAAGTATGTACCAGGCACCCCATCAGGGTGTGAACCCACCCATAACGGTATCTTGTCATTTTATCCATTGGGATGTACTGAATTGATAGACTCAAGACAGCTCCAGACTTACATTGCTTCCTACTCTCATTAAGAACTGGGAACGTACCTTCAAGTTTTGTCTCCAACAAAAGTTGCTCCACAGGTATCCCCACAGCCCCTATAATTTGAGAGCCGACAATGTCGTCGTCTTTAACAACAAAGTGCACTTCTGCAGCATAATGTGCAACAGGGACATTAAAATGTTGCATCCAAACTGGGTTTTCACTGTTATTGATAACAAAAGTCCTCCCAATAACAGCATCGGAGACTGAAATTTTAACATATGGAATCACTTGTTATCTTTCTGAGATTCGCCCCTCTCATCTTTGCTGCTGGCTTTCCTGGAAATCTCCTGAACATGTCCCCTAATGTCCTGTGAAACCCATCCATGTTGGGGAGGTTCTTGGCCTCTTTGACCCAAATATCTAAATTCCCATGTAACGGCAAAACCTTCAAAGAAGCACTGGAGGTCCTCATGGCACATGTTGTACACCCTGGCCATGGTGCGAGCCTTCAGACCACGAATCTGCATAAAGAGATCAAGCCAATTAACACCACAACTCCTTGCTAGTTCAAGAAAAGGGGGAAACAAAATATCCTCTGACTTAAACCATCCAAGAGAATACATTGAATACTCATCAAAAGATACTCTTTTCGAGTTCCAATCAGCATAAAGAATACAAAATCAAATTTTGACAAATACCCATTTCGTATAAGCTCTGGATTTGATGAAGCGCTGAAGAAATGTGAATCTGGGTTTAGCTCTTGCGAGAATTGAATGGGTTAAAATCCTGCGGGCATGGAAATGTTGACAAGAAAAGATGCCGAATGAACTGGTTGGTGTTGACGGAGCCTTTTTTTTTTCTTTGGAAGGGTGGCGCTGACGGAGTCCGCCTAATGGTTTCGAGTTGACATTAGTGAAAGGTTAATCGATCTGATTGTTTGCTCGTACTCAAACTGAAATCTTCTATCTATAACAGAAGCGAAAAATAAAAATATTCAAACGTTGTCTTACGAATAGACCCAACAAGTTCAAATCTACTAATATTTAATTGCCCATAGCGAGAAGACCGTTCGCACAGGAGAATGATTTACACCACGTGGCTGGTGGCTGGCCAACACCCAGAACTTCAAACAATAGACTTTACTTTTATATCTGGTTGAGAATGTTGGCACGCTTTCATTAATTTTTTTTCACCTCACAATAATGAGAAGTAAAAAAAAATTATTATAGGGTAAAGAAAGTTAATGAAATGCATTTATTATGTTTCTTGTACAAATCAATAAAAATATAAAATCCTTCATTAGAATTGTTAAAATTTATAAGAACTCTACAATTAATTTTTTAATTTATTCATTACTAAATTACTTATCGTAATGAATTTTAATTTGATAATTACGCTTAATTTCATTTTACTTTTGTAATTTTAATTATCCTAATTTGTTCCTATATTTTTGTTAAATTTATTAAAAAATGTCACATGTTGGTTAAATTATTTTAACGATACTAGACAAAATGGATAAAATGAACCGATTTAAAAGTGTAAAGCAAATTAAAATGATTTAAAATATAAATTCTAAAATAAAATTGAAGATAAATATAAAAATACTAACGCATCATTTGGTTACTAAAAACTAATAAAAATTTCTGAAAATTTTTGAAAATCTCTAAGACTCTCTAACAGATTTTGACAATCTCTTACTTTGTAAATCTCTATAAATTTCTATATATATTTATATATCTCGATAAATTTTTACAAACCTAACATTTTTTATAAACTCAATAATTTTTTTCACAAACCCTAATAACTTTTCAACAAATTTTAATAAATCTGACATAAATCCGTGGCAACGGACCAAAAAATTTGGTTTCTGCTATTTTCTCTCTTCAACTTTTTCACTATAAGTCAAAAAGTTCAACAACTTTTAATAAAATTCTAACATAAATCCGTGAGAACGAATTTAAAAAAAATCGTTCCCACAATTTTTCTCTCTAACATTTTACTGCAAAAGTTCAAAAATTATATTATTCATCTCTAAAAAACATAGTTTGAATTAGAAACGCCAAACACCAAAAAGTTATCTCAAAACCAAATTTTTTATTTTTTTTTCTTATTCTTATTTTTTATCACTCCAAATGCTACCTAAATATAATTTATCCTTTAAGTGAATAAGTGAATAATTTGCCTCTATGTTTAGACAATATTTTTTGAACAATTACATATAAGCCTACATGGCATATTTTATATAAATCTAGTTAAATTTAATATTTTATGTAAATTTATATTTTAGTTCAAATCACAAGGATTATATGATAACTTTTAAACTATAGGGGATTAAATATTTTTGGTCAAAACCATAAGGGACTAAACTATAATTAACCCAATAAAGAAATTCAGTTATCTATCATCTAAACTATCGTAATAATGAAAATAGCCCCTCGGGTTTCAGTCGTGTTAGTTAATAGGTTTGCTCCCCACATAGACAACGCGGGTTTGAATCCCACAACTTAAATTGGAGACATGGTTGACGGGCTAGGTATGTGTCCTTCCAATTCATCCATTGATTACACGGTTCGTTAAAGACTGCAATAAATCGTTGCGATTCCAAGTTACAAAATAATAATAATAATAACCAAACACTAGAAGTAATTGACAAAGTTATAAATTAATGAAACTAACTATTTAGTAAATTCTTTATTTTCTTTCATTAATATATATGTAAATTTGGGATTTTTGTAAATTATTTATCGAATTTTACTCTTTTATTTTTTTATTTTTCGTAAATGCCCTTCAATTACGTATTATTTACTTAAATAACTTTAACTAATTAAAAAATTAATTAATTAAAGCTACAAGAATGTGCCCCCACTTCTACGAAGATTGAGACAACAACAATTAACAAATTGAGCATATAAAATGGAACAAACACGCCTGCAGCACCGGTCACTAATAGGTTGTTGGGTTTTTTTTCTACGTTCAAGAAGCTCCATATGTGTCTGATGATCTTCCATGAAAGATATAGGCAAACCAAAACCACCACAATCTTCTCAATCAATTCCAAATGCTCCATTAATCTTTTTTCGCACAGGAAACATACAAAACCCTCCTCCTATATCTGATTTAAAAAAAAAAAAAAAAAAAAAAAAAAACAGCTATCAGATAACACAACGATGCCTAATTAAGACATTAACACATACACCAAGTGATCAATTAAATAGCGAATCCGTCCAAACGCTTCGCAACAGGCAATCAAAGACAAAGTCTATCCGCACCAGAAATCTAAATTCTCTTCATTCCGAAGGAAGGTAGATGATTGAGAATGTCTTCTAGGCTAGGAAAAGCAGCGGGTAACGGGTAAGCCTGAACATACAGATCTATCGGTGTATATGCGAATGTGTGCAGGTGGGTGCGTTTGCTGCGATTTTATATACGTATACTTGCTTGTATAGGTGAAAACTAATATAAAAATCGAGTTTAATTTTTGATATACTGAGGGTGTTATAATATTTACACAAATAAATTCTGAAAAATAATATTTGTTTATAGTTATTATTTTTTATATTTTATTAAATTATAAATATGCAGTGGCGTACGTAGGAATTTGGGTCAGCGTAGGTCAAATCACATGTAAATTTTAAATTTTAAAAAAATACATAAAATACGATAAAATACAAAATATTATCATTGATATCAAATACGTACATTGCCACTTTTCTACTCTATTACCATAATTTGTTCTATTAAAAAATTATCAAAATTTTTACCAAATACACAAAGTTGCTAAAAATTACTAAAACTGCTAAAAGTTGTCAAAAGTACTAAAATTGCTAAAAATTGTCAAAAATTTTACTAACACCAAAAAATTATAAAAAAAATGCTAAAAATTTTTTGGTAAAAAAATACCAAAAGTTTTTAAAAGATATGCCTTCTGTATGCATCTAAAAATTTTTTATAATATTTATAATTTTTTTATATCAAATAATTTTTTCTTAAAAAAAAATTCCAGCGTAGGCCTTTGCCTACACTGGGCACCATGTGTATCCGCCACTGTAAATATGTACAATAAAAATTATTTCTTTAAGAAGTAAGGACAGAGATGGTTGAGTGGGCTCAATTATCCCCACTTATTTTAAGTATATGTATGTATATATATATATTTTTTCAATATTGCCCCCCACTATTTTTTTTTTACCCCACTAGTGAGAGAGTAAACCCACGATTTTAATTTACTAAAATTCATTTTCAACGAAAATAACCTAGTAAAAATAACAGTAATATCGTATTATACTCTTATTTTTCAGCATAACTTAATGGTAAAAGTAATAACGACTTAACTTAATAGTAAAATTAATAACAATAGTGAGTTATGCTTTTTATTTTCGGTAGCCTTAATATCTTAACAGTAAATGTAATAGTAATAGCGAGTTACTCTTACTTTCCGAATGTCTCATTACATAGGGATTAAAAAAGATTGTAATTTGATCATTTAAATCTTAGTATATATCCATTAAATATTTTGATTGGCTAGGTACTAAAAAAAAAAAATTATATTGAGACTGTCATTGTCTAATCATTTGTCTTTTTTTTTTTAATATAATTTTTATTTATTATTACTTTTTTTATTGCATAGTGGAATGAATTTTAATTTGAGTAATTTTTTTTTCAAGTTTGCCTCACCCACTAGATTTTCTATCTCCGCCACTTTTAAATAGAATAAAAAAAAGTTCAATGTAAACAATATAATAATAATAATTTTTTTGATAGAAAATATTTTAATAATTTTAATTCTAAATTTTTATAATCAAAATTAAACGCAAATTTAAATTTTTAAGATTATAAAATTTTCTTTTATCAGTTATATTAAAATTTTATTACTCTATAAAAAAAAGGTTTATAGTAATAAGAAATGTTTAAATATATTTGATAAAATAATACAAATGATATTTTTATAATTTAATAGTATATTAATAATTTTTATATTAAATTGAGGAATTTATTATTCAACTATAGAGATTTTTTTTTTTTTTGTTGGAGGGAGAGAAAAATGGATTTTGGAGGTAGATGAGTCTTTGAAAAAGATATTAATGAATAGATAATAATGAGAGAAATTTTAACGGAAAGAGAATCCGAATTCTTTAGGATAGGAGATAAAAGTAATTTTGTTAATAGATACAAATAACACATTAAATGAGTTCTGTCATTAAAATTTTTGTTTTGACATTATCTCTACCCCCATTAGAAATTGTAAAAATTATAAGAGCTCTACAATTAATAGTTTTTAATTTATGCATTACTAAATTAGTTATTGTAAATGAATTTTTAATTTGATAAATTAAATTACGCTTAATTTCATTTTAATTTTTGTAATTTTAATTATCCTAATTTGTCCCTATATTTTTTGTTAAATTTATTAAAAAATATCACATGTTTGTTGAATTATTTTAACGGACAAAATGGATAAAATGAACCGATTTAAAAGTGTAAAGACAATTTAAAGTGATTTAAAATATAAATTCTAAAATAAATTAAAGATAAAATGTAAAAATACTAAATATAATTTATCCTTTAACTTTAATAATGGAGGAACGTAAAGAAAACTTTATTAAGGTTTTACTTTTTTCATTTAATTATAAAACTACTCACTTTAATTAGTTATTCTTATGCATAATATAAATTGATATAAGTACTCTCCATAAATAAATCTTTACAAATTTGAACAAATACTTTTATATTTAAGTGATGTTTGGAGTTATAAAAGTTAATATAAGTTTGTAAAAGTTTCATACAATGAGTGAAAATTTTGAATTTCATTGAGATTTATAAAAATTTGTGAAATTTTTTAGAACTCTAAATAATCCTTTAGTATGAGAAAATGAAAAAAATATTTAAAGACTAAGAAAATTTTATTTATATTTATATTTTTAATAAGTATATTAAAAATAATATTTATTTTTTATTTTTTAACTTAGTCAAATAAAAAAATTAATTTCATTCATTTATTTTTCTTTATAAATTTTTGTCATCATTTTCAAATTATTTAATAAGGTTTACATGAATATTTCAAAAAAAAAAACAATATACTGAAATAAGTAAATCTATGTATCAAAAAATTAATTTTTAAGCCAAAAAAAATATTTTTCAAACAAACCAAAAGTATCATTATTCTGAAAATTTAATTTTTTTATAATTTCTTATTATTTTTTTTAAAAATTCTAAAATTAAAAATTTTTGTTACAGTAAAATTATTCACATGCTATAAGTGAATTTTTCTAAAAATTAAGGAAACAATTACACGCTTATAAAAAGAAATTTCTAAAAGGACAAGTTTATTTTTATTAAGTTCTTTTCTCAATATTTTGTATTATAAAGTAAAGTTATTTATAATATTATAATTATGCTTTACATTAAATTTTTATCCAAAACATATGATGATAAGCAAGAGAAATAATTGTGTAATTTTAATTAATAAAAGAATAAAAAATAAATAAAGTAGAAGAAAGAATTAGTAAAAGACGAACAGAATTAACCTACCGATTCTTATGAGATATAAAAGTAATTACTCCAACGTTGGGAAGATATTTGCATTCCAAAGCTTTCAAAAGGGGGAAAAAATATTCTTTCTTGGATAAAACTTCAGTCGCACTTTGTTTGGCACATCTTTATCATGGAAAGGAAAGGACAAAGAAAATGAAAAAGAATAAGTAAATACCTTACTTGTTTGGCTATGTAAGAAAAATGAAGTATTAAGGTTTTGTTTGGTTATAAAAGAATCAATTTTTTTGATTTTTTTTTTTTGTCTTATATTATTTATTTCATCAAAAATTAATTTTTTTTAAGAAAGTATAACTTTTAAGGATGTTTGCATTCATGAAAAAGAAATCATAAAATTCATGCTTTCGTTTGGCTAAAATAAAAAAAAATAATTTTTTGTTGTTTTTTCACCCAAATGAACATGAATTTTTTATTTTTTTGATTTTTTTTTTTTACAAATACGATTAATACATATAGAAGTTATATCTTTTATAAAAAAAATATATATGTTAATGAAAAAAAATCATATAAGACGAGAAAGACTAGTTAAAAAAATTGATTTTTTAACCAAATAAAGTCTTAATACTTTATTTCTCTTACATGGCCAAACAAGTAAGGTATTTATTATTTTTTTTTCTTTTCCTTTGTCTTTATCCTTTCCTTCCATGATATGGATGCGCCAAACAATTGTGACTTAAGTTTATCCAAGAAAGAAATTTTTCTCCCCCTTTTGAAAGCTTTGGAATGCATATATCTCAGATTTCAAATTGTTTCAAAGATTGTTAACACAATTCCTTAAATTTGAAGTCAAAAAATCCTCCCATTTTCATGAAGGGTTCTCTCAACCAAAGCCCACTGTTTTACACTTCCAATCTTCATCGCATCTATCCTTTCCTAGAGCATGTCATCACCATGAGAACAATTCATAGCCTTAAAAATTGACTAATATCCTTAACGTAAACATTTTTCGAGTCCTCTGTTTTCATAATATTTCTATTTTTTTGGTTACATTTATTTTCTGTTATCGTTACATTTGTCGTTACCATTTTTTAAAATTACCGGACAATCCATTCCTTATCATTGAAGACATTTCTCGTCCCAAGATTTTGGCAATATGCATGCCCTACCATGGGATGTCTAAATCCATCAAATATACCATTCTAACACCATATATTACACTCTCTTGGCACTTATCTTACTACCAAAGTTTCCCCTGTTCTGACAAAATGTTGGGTAGATTTGATGTCTGTCTTGAAGGTCATATGTATATTTATATATAGACATACTGATATCATTGAAGATGCATTGTCTGCCTACCTGTTGCGCGTGGATTTTAGGCCCGTCACGGACTGTGAGTTGCAATGCCACTTGCGCTTCCTTTGGTTGATGAACCAATTGTTGATCTGTTTTAGCTGGAAGCTGTTGAAATTTAATTTCATATTGAATTATCAAGAAAATAAATTAATGCGGAAGCGTACCTGAATCTATTGATGTAATTTTGTAGTTCTTGATTTTCCAAATCTATACGTATATTTCTTTTCCTTATTCTCTCTGACGATGGGATCTCAGATTGATTAGAAAACTCTTACGTATGACCTGTGGATTATAACCTATTTATAATAACTGTAGAAACCCTACTTCTATTCGGCCCATCATAAAATAGAAAAATGGGCTTATGTATCTACACATTAAAGGCCCATACAAAATTGAGATGTTATAAAGCCCAAAACCTTAAAACATTAACAGACCACTTTAAATGGGCTTAACCTTTATGATAGCCTATAACACACAAATAACATATTTGGCCCACAATTGATTATTTTTCCAACAATCTCCCACTTAGGCCAGATATGTTAGTTTATGCATTCTAAAAGTAACCTTAAGAGCTCAAAATTTGCTATCATTATCAAACATCTATATGCAATCTGGTCCATCAATTATATCAATATAGGATTAAAGCGGCTTTCGTTATATGTATCATAACTAAACCCATCAATAGTCACATATATCAATACAATCAACGACATAGATCAAGTATGGATGTGTAGGATGCAAATTACATGTAATGTGATCTAAACATGCCTATTTCCAACTGGTCCAATTTTATTCTTTAGTGAGATCATAATAAATACATTCAGAGTGCAAATAAACCATAAACTTTATTCTACAGAAAATAAATCCATAAAATGTGTCTACAACTGAAAAGCATCCAAATACAAACTCTCACTAAACCAACATATCATCAAATGATACAACACCCATATGAGCTACATGCTCATGAAAGACCTTGGGTGGTAAGCCTTTAGTGAGCGGATCCACAATCATGGAGTTTGTGCCAATATGCTCTATAGACACCTGACCACTCTGAACTCTCTCTTTAACAACTAGGAACTTAATGTCTATGTGTTTAGACTTCGAAGAGCTCTTGTTGTTATTGGAAAATATTAGTTGATTTATTGTCACAAAATAACTTCAATGGTCTTTCCACACTATCTAAAATCCGCAGCCCAGTGAAAAAATTCCGTAGCCATATTCCATGATTGGATGCCTCATAACAAGTTATGAATTCTGCTGCCATAGTGGAAGAAGCTATGAGTGTTTGCTTGACACTCCTCCAGGATATAGCTCTTCCTGCTAGCAGGTAAATGTAACCTGATGTGGATCTTCTACTATCTTGGCATCCAGCAAAATCGGAATCAGAAAACCCAGTGATCTCCAACTGATCCGATTTCCTATATGTGAGCATGTAATCTTTTGTTCTCTGTAAGTATCTCATAACTCGTTTGGCTGCTTTCCAATGATCCATCCCAGGATTGCTTAAATATCTGCCTAACATTCTAACAATGAATGCTATGTCTGGACGTGTGCAAACTTGAGCATACATTAAGCTCCCAACAGCTGACGTGTAGGGAATCTTCTGCATCTCCTTAACTTCATGGTCGTGCTTAGGGCACTGATTGAGACTAAATTTGTCTCCCTTAGTGACAGGGGTGTCACCTGGTTTACAATCCTGCATGCCAAACATTTTAAGTACCTTATCGATATAGGCTTTTTGTGATAATCCAAGAATACCCCGAGAGCGACCTCGATGTATCTGAATCCCTAATACAAAAGATGCATCACCAAGATCTTTCATCTCAAAATTCTTTGATAGAAATCTCTTGGTTTCATGCAACATACCTATATCATTTGTGGCAAGCAATATGTCATCAACATATAAAACCAGTAAAATATACTTACTCCCACTGAATTTGTGATACACACAATCATCCACAGCATTTACCTCAAAGCCGAACGAGATAATTACTTGGTGAAATTTGTACTACCACTGACGGGAAGCTTGTTTAAGTCCATAGATGGATTTCTTTAATTGGTAAACCATATTCTTTGAGTCTCCCGACACAAAGTTTTTGGTTACACCATATAGATCGTTTTATTAATGTCACCATTAAGAAACGCCGTCTTAACATCCATCTGATGTAACTCAAGATCAAAATGTGCAACAAGCGTCATAATGGTTCTGAAAGAGTCTTTTGTAGAAATCGGAGAGAAAGTCTCTTTGAAGTCGATGTCCTCCTTCTAAGTAAAGCTTTTTGCTACAAGACGAGCCTTATATCTTTCCACATTACCATTCGAATCCCTTTTAGTTTTAAATATCCATTTACAACTAATGGGTTTCGCACCTTTTGGTAATGGGACAAGATCCCAAACTTTATTGTCTTGCATAGATTTATACTCCTCATTCATGGCATCAATCCACTGTTGAGAGTTAGAACCCTGCATGGCTTGATGAAAGTTGATTGGATCATCTTCCACCATTCCAATATCTTCCTCACGTTCTTGGAGAAATACTACATAATCATCTAGAATAGCACTTCTCTTTTCTCTCGTGGATCTCCTTAGTTCTTGAGGTTGTTGATTTTGTTTTTCTGGAATAATTATCTCATTCTAGATGGGGGTTGTTCAACATTGTCTTGTTGAGGTTCCTGATTTCCTTCTTGATCAATGACAGGTATAGAAGCCTGCACATTATCATAAAGGATAGTAGGAATCGAAACCGATTCCTCCTCAAAGGCAATGTCTCTAACCTTATTTCTCCCCCTAAAATCAACATCTTCAAAAAATGTTGCAGTTCCCGTTTCAAAAATTGACCTAAGTGTGGGATCATAAAATTTGTACCCCCTTGATCGCTTAGAGTAACCAATAAAGTAACTACTCACTGTTTTGGAGTCCAATTTATTTTCATGTGGCCTATAAGGCCTTGCCTCAGCTGGACATCCCCAAATGTGAAAATGCTTCAAACTAGGCTTTTTGCCTATCCAAAGCTCATAAGGTGTTTTGACAGCTGCTTTAGTGGGTAGTCTATTAAGAATGTAAGCTGCAGTCTTAAGTGCTTCTCCCCAGAGTGATTCCGGTAAAGTGGAATGACTAATTATACTTCTTACCATGTCTTTCAGAATTCTGTTTCGTCTCTCAGCTACACCATTCATGCTAGGGGATCCTAGCATGGTGTACTGTGGGACGATTCCACACTCCTCTAGGAATTTAGCAAATGGTCCTGGACGTTGTTCTCCTAAACCGTCATATCTACCATAGTACTCACCACCACGATCAGATTTGACGCTTTTAATCCTTTTGTTGAGTTGATTCTCAACTTCAGCTTTAAAAGCCTTGAACACGTCCAGTGACTGAGACTTCTCATGAATGAGATATAGGTACCCATAGCGTGAGTAATCATCTATGAATGATATAAAATATTGTTGACCATTCCAAGAAGCTGTAGGGAATGGTCCACAAATATCTGTGTGGATCAATTCTAAGACGTTTGAAGTTCTGTTGGCACCTAACCTCTTAATGTTGGTCTGTTTTCCCTTAATACAATTAATGCAGACATCAAAGTCTGAAAAATCAAGGGAATCCAAAATGCCATCAGACACAAGTCTTCCAATTCTATCTTTTGAGATATGACCCAACCGCTTGTGCCATAATAACGCCGAATTTTCTTTATTTAATTTGCATTTAGTACCACGTGATTGCACATGCAAGGTATTATATGATGCAATAGTATCAAGCAAGTATAGGTTATCATATGTAGATAATGAACCAGTACCAATAACATTTGAATTCAATGAAAGACTAAACTGATTGTTTCCAAATGAACAATAATATCCAGATTTGTCCAACAAACAAACAAAAACCAAATTCCGCCTAAAAGACAGTACAATAAATTTGTCTTTCAAATCCAAATAATAACCAGTTCTTACTAATAACCTAAAAATGCCTATTGCATCAACTTCCACTGACTTGCCATCTCCCACAAAGATGTATCTTTCACCATCATTTGGCTTTCGATAGCTCAGGCAACCCTGCATAGAAACAGTTATGTGAGTAGTAGCACCAGAATCTAACTACCAAGTGTTTCTAGGTACTGAAGCTAAATTAACCTCAGAACAGACCAAAGTAAGAATTGTACCTTTCTTTTCACGCCAAGCGTGATATTTGGCATAATCTTTCTTGAGATGTCCAGTTTTGTTACAAAAGAAGCAGCTGTCAATTCTCTGTTCCTGTTTCTTTTGTATTGAACCCTTAGTTGCAGCTTCTTGTTCTTTCTTTCTTTTCTTGCCCTTGTCTTTAGAGGTGCTTGCCTAGTGAGCACTTTCAGTCTTATCTTACTTCAACATTTCTTTTTCTTGCATACAATATGAAATGAGCTCGTTTAGAGACCATTTCTTTTTTTGGCAGTTGTAACTGACCTTAAAGTGACTGAATTGTGCAGGAAGCGAGATTAATACCAAATGCACAAGCATGTCATCAGACAGCTCAAGCTTTAATCTCTTAAGTTTTGAAGCAATGTGAGACATCTCCATGATGTACTCCCTTATGTTCCCCTTGCCTTTATACTTCGTTGAAATCAAGTTTTGCAAAAGCGTGCTTGTTTCAGCCTTATCGTTTTTAACAAAACGCTTTTCAATTTCGACAAGGAACTCCTTAGCATTAGTTATCCCGTCAGATACTGCGCCCCTAAAGGCTTCTGGAATGCCGCGCTTGATGATCATGAGACTCATGCGATTTGAGCGATCCCACTTCTCAAAGTTCCTCTTTTCATCAGGTGAACTTTCAGCCGTAAAAGAAGCGGGTTGCTCAACCCTGAGCGCAAGGTCAAGATCCATGCAGCCAAGAACAATTAATATATTTTCTTTCCAATCCTTGAAGTTTGTTCCATTCAACATAGGAATTGAATTTATGTTGGCAGATAGAGTAGTAGCAGACATATTAGCTGTATAAAGAACAAAATAAGCCAAAAATCACGCTCACATTAATAAACATAATTAATAATCAATAAATTCAAATAATGGTAAACCCATCTCAAGATACCCAACACAACATTAATATCAAATCTTTGGACAGTAATATTAATTGTAAGTGATACTCTTGTTGTAGTGATCAAACATTGACAATAACTCCTGTCAAATAATAAGCCAATCTTTGGATTGACTTACTATTCACATGAAAACCTAATAATTGTCACATGTTTACCACCACAGGTTTATATGTAATTCTGCCAAATATTAGCCTTCCTTTGGGCCGACCAATACCCGCATGAATAGATACATACACACAATCTTCTAATATTCAAAATAAAATAATTTCCACAAGAGAGGTTACTTTGGTAACATGTTGCTTCAATTAAATTATTGTTGAATATTATATACCCAAAAATTAATAATACCAAAATTTGAATTTAATTGATTCCTTAAATCAATTCCTTTAAAATTAAAAGAAATTAAAACTCTTTAGGGCCCTTTTGAAATAAGAATAAACCTTTGGGGGCCTTTGGGTAATATCTTAAAACTTTGCCCAGCCCTTAAAGAAAAATCAAATTAAATACTTTGAGGAATTTTAGCTTTAGTCCAGTTTATTTCAAAGCATTTCACATAAGACCTTCAAGGAAATTACAAAAGCACCCAAAGTTTCCAAAATATTTTCAACCATGCCCTCTTCTCCAAATCAACACCGTGAGCTTCAAAAAAAATTGCCAGCGGCCAATTTGGCAAAATCTGACCAAGAAATCGGCGACCGGGTTCCCGAATCTGGTCTGTGAGAGAAAATTTTCGGCGCGGATGAGAATCAAAACCACAATGGGTTTCAATCCGCCGCCGCACCCCACCGCGATTGTATATGTATATGTATATATATATATATATATATGTATATAACTCAGAAAACAGATCAGTTTTTTTTTTTTAATTAAAGAAACCCACGAATTGAACCCATGAAATCATTGCGCAAACAACAAAACCCATGCCTTTGCCATTTATTTGCTTTAAGCTGAATCCATTCCAACAATATGTATATATTATATATATATATATATATATGTATACACGCACAAAAGTTGGATCTGCAAGTGATTGATTGCTAAAGAAATAGGCTTGATTATTCATTTAATCTGACACAAAATTGATAACAATCTTGGGAAAGATTCTCCCTGTGAGATTGTTCAGTTTGATGGCATCATTTAGAAGAATTGATTGGTGAAATAGGGGGCATTAAATTAATCACACCGACTGAATCTATGGTTGCAATCACGTAGTTCTTGATTTTTCAAGTCTATACGTAGGTTTCTTTTTCTTAATTTTCTCTGATGATGGGATGTCAGATTGATTGAAAAACCCCTTACGTATGACCTGGGGACCATAACCTATTTATAATAACTGTAGAAACCATACTTCTATTTGGCCCATCATAAAATAGAAATATGGGCTTAGGTATCTACACATTAAAGGCCCATACAAAATTGAAATGTTATAAAGCTCAAAACCTTAAAACCTTAACAGACTACTTTAAATGGACTTAACCTTTATGATAGCCTATAACACACAAATAACATATTTGACCCACAATTAATTATTTTTCCAACAGAAACCTGTCTCCTCCACAAGTAGAAATCCATTTGCAGTTCGTCTTCATCATCTGACATAGTTGCTCCCGTTCCTTCATCCAGAGTCACTCCCGAAAATTAAGGGCCATTTGGTTTGACCCTTTTCATCTTGTTTTCTATTTTTTATTTTTAAAAATAAAAAAAATAATCTAAAATTTATTTGATTAATTGTATTTTTAAAAATTATTTTTGAAAATAAAATATAAGATTAAATTGAAAATAGAAAACGGTTTTTGTTCGTTTTGGACGTTTTCATCCAAAACACAGAAAACGCCAAAATGCGGGAATCAACCTAGTTCCCAATTTCGTTTCACTTCTTCACAGCTTTTTCCTGCGTCTCTGCTCGAATGACCGGGCGTTGCCGTCACAAACGACCAGACGAGGCACTTACGCAGGTAACACATCTCTCTGTCTCTATATGTGTGTACACGAACCCTCTCAAACTGATGTTGATTGGCTATATATATATATACGATATGGTTCATCCCGTGTAGGGTTCTTGAAGATTCAGGGGGTTTGGGTTGATAATCTAATATTTGTTGATTTTGTTTTTTTTTTTTTTTTTCTTTTCTGATCTTTGTATCTGACATGTAGTTTTGGATTAGGTTGATTCATTATGTCACTCTGTGTTGGAAAGCGGGAATTATGAGCCATTTAAGCTCTTGCTCTCTAAAAGTTCCATCTAATGCATCAGTTTGTGAAACCTTTAGTGCTAAGGTGTACGCCTTCAATTGTTTGCATCCTATGGGCTGCAAATATAATAACAATATATCACTACTAGAGGAGTTTCTAGGATACATAGTTATTCAATTGGGGTGTGCATTGGTCTAATTGCTTCGGGAAATAATTTCATTTTATAAAAATATTTCAAGTAATTCGATTTGGTTTCTGTGTTAGTTTGATTTTGAATTTAGGTTGGCTTTGTTATATATATATATATATATAGAGTTCAATATAATTTGATTATTCTGGTTGGTTTGGTTTTAAATTTTTTGACGTCTAATTGAAAATTTAAAATCATTGAAATTTAGAAGACAGCCAAACTAATTACCCAACTGTTATAATTGTTAGAATATATTATATTGTTATAATATTATGTTACCAATATTAGAATATATTCTATTACCATATAATTAGCATATTCTAGAATATTGTGCTTTTCTTATTTAGGTTATTTTAGTTTATAACAATGCCTCAGCAAATGGATCCTCCCACAGGGAACCCAATCGAATCTGGAAAAACAAATTCAATTTCGTGGTTCTTACCCTCAATTTCGTAGAACTTTGAGGTTACCCCAGTGTGTTATGGGTGAATGTTGTGATAGTCTTAATTTTTTTTTTTTTTTTTTGGGAACTTTTCTTGGCCCTAGTATCTGGGTTAAGCTGTATGTTATTATTAATTCATATATTATTAATTAAGAGAAATGTTAGAACTAGCAATACCAATTCTATATATTCTCATTAATTCATATATAATTAGCTAAGAGTAATCATATGACTAACATGTATAACTTCATTGGTAGACAATATAGGAGGTCACAAAGGTAAGGGTATGGATCCAATGACATGGTCTATGGAAAATGAGCGTGCCTTTATCGGTACACTTTATGAGTATGTGAAAGCAAGAAAATTGCAATGTTCTACATTCACGAGAGACATCTGGGAGAGGATAGGACACCTTGTAGAACATCTATGCTTACCGGAAAGATGTTCACGCTTGAAGTTGTGAATGGTCATCCAACTATGTATTATGAATTGTTTCGCATGCATAAACATGTCTTTTTGAACTTCTGCGATACTTTGAAAGCGAAGGCATTGTTGAAAGATGGAAAAAGTTAGCGTTGCAGAGGGTATTGGTATGTTTCTGAAGATTGTAGGGCACACTTCAAGGCATATCGATATTGGAGATCGCTTTCAACACTCCACCTATATAGTCTGTAAATGGTTTAAAAGAGTTTTACGAGCTGTTTGTTCGTTGGGCACAGAGATAATCTGCCCTACAAATTGACATAGTATACATCCACTTTTGAGGCAAAGATATTATCCTTACTTTAAGGTTTGCTTTTTCTTGTTATTTATTTTATTTTTCATCTATTGGTTAATTAATTATAAGACACTAAAATAATTCATTTGTTATCACTTTATAGGATTGTATTGGTGCAATAGATGGAACACATGTTGCAACATATGCACCAGCATCAAGGCAACGATCTTTTCGTGGAAGAAAAACTCAAGTAACACAAAATATGATGCTTGCATGTGATTTTGATATGTAATTCACATTTGTGTATTGTGGATGGGAAGGGACTGTTAACAATTCATGAGTATTCATTGATGTGGTCACAAGAACGTCAAACAACTTTCCAATGTCATGCAGAGGTATATTATAAAATTTAAAAAAAAAATTCAAATGATTACAATCTTATAG
The DNA here is from genome assembly GCA_019916065.1 of Vitellaria paradoxa. NCBI lineage: Eukaryota > Viridiplantae > Streptophyta > Magnoliopsida > Ericales > Sapotaceae > Vitellaria > Vitellaria paradoxa. The sequence goes on from CM034235.1 coordinate 4,828,532, forward strand.
TTTTTTTTTTTTTTTTTTTTGGAATATCAATTTTACCTTGTTGATGCTGGCTTTCCAAATATGACTGGATTTCTTACTCCATATCGAGGCCAAAGATGTCATTTATGTGATTATAGTGGACAAGGGGCACCACATGGAAAGGAAGAGCTATTCAATTATAGACACTCTTCGTGCCAAAACATTATTGAACGTTGTATTGGAGTGTTGAAAGCAAGATTTCCCATTTTGAAATTAATGCCCAATTATCCGCTATCTAGGCAGAGATTGATCCCTACTGTATGTTGTACTGTACACAATTTCATTCGCCAAGAACATGCTTTGGATGCACTTTTTACACAATATTCATCAGAGCATAGATTTTTGAAGATGTGCAAGGGACAAGCCAGAATCAAGAAGTCATAATATTTGATGCAAGTCAAATAGTTAGAATGGGACAAATCAGAGATCAAATTGCTACTCAAATGTGGAATGACTATTTGGCAACTCACATATGATTGTGTAAACTTGTTATATCATTTTATTTTATATAATGTTGTTTTAGACAATAGTCCTCGTAATATCATTTTACATTTTTCAAAATGTCTTCAATATGTTGCATATATATTTTTTTAAACTAGAAAAAAAAAATTACAAGATTAAGTAAATTGAAAATATTTATATTTAAATGAGTATAAAATGCATATGTTTAATTAACAGTATTTCAACATAAAATAGTTGTGATTAACTTGCTTAATTAAATTCATTTAGAAAATATCATTTCAAAATTCCAAACCAAATGTGTTTTTCATTTTTCATTTTGAGAAATTGTTATTCGAAATGGCAAACCAAATACATTTTTAATATTCTGAAAACTGAATTTCAAAACAGAAATTAGAAAATAGAAAACAAAAACAGAAAACAGAATCACAAACCAAATGCCACCTAAGATTTCAAAAATTTTAATAATAATAAAATTTAAATCCCAACAAAAATATATTTTAGTTTAACAAAAGAATAATTTAGGGCGAGTTCGGAGTGCCAAATTCAGCCAAAAAAATCTTTTTTTTTTCAAAATTTTTCAACTTTTTTCACACTAAAATCTTTAACTTTTTTTTTAACTTTCTCCAACTATTACGAACTTTCTCAACTGTTACCAACTTGCTCCAATTTTCTCCAGTTATAACCAATTTAATCACACATTTCAAGTAATAACACCAAACACTTAAAGATCAAAAATTTTTTTAATTTTTTTTAACATTCTCGGATTCTCCAACCATAACTAACTTTATTCAACTTTTTTCAATTATTACCAACTTTCTTTAACCGTTACCAACATTATCCAATTTCCTTCAACCTTAACCAATTGTTTAACACTTTTCCAGCAAAACATTAAACACACAAACTTTTTACAAATTTTTTCAACTATTATCAGCTTTATCTAACTTTCTCTGATTGTTACCAACTTTTTTCAATATCTTCAATTTTAACCAATATTTTCACACTTTTCAAGGAAAACAACAAACACCCAACAATTCAAATTTTGCCCACTTATTTCCTAAAATTGGCAACCTTTGCGTTTGTTGTACAAATTTTGTCAAAACACTCATTTCTCCAAATTTTTTTCAACTATCTCCACACTAAAATTTCAAACCTTTTCCACTTTTTAACACTTTTTGAATTTTTTTTTTATTTTCTCAAACATTTTCATACTTTTCAAGAAACACACAAAACACTAATAATTCAAAACTTACCTACTTTTTGTCTTTTTTTTTCCAGAATTTGGTACTTCAAATATGCACTAAATTCACAAAATAATTCATTAACGAACTTTGGACCCTTCATTTTTTAAATTTTACTTATTTTGAAAAAACAGAATTAAATATTAATTAAAACGTAACAATTTGGGGGGGAGGGGGAAGCATTTAATAAACTTTAATTCCTTATTTTTGAAACCTCAAATTTTTTAAAAACAAATTAAGAAAGCCATATGACACGTCTTTCCTCTCAGAATTACCCCTCTTCCCACCTTTCAATTTTAAGAAAAATTAAAATTCAAAAATCCCTGAAAATTAAAACTTCGTATAACTTATATGCGTTTACTTTAAAAATATCCCACAGCTATATGTTGGAAGTGGCAAAAATTTTGGAAAGTTTCAACTTTAAAAAAAATTTTAAAACTTAATTAAACTCGCAGCCTTTGTTCAAAAATCTAAACTTCATAATAATAATAATAATAAATCTTAACACTCTATCAATAGATTTTTGTGTATTAAATTTTCATATAGGAAAAAAATGATTTAATTCACAAACCTCCCATAAAAATAATCAACTAAAAAATTTTGGATTCTCACCCTCTCCACACTTTACTTTAATAAAAGAAAAAAAAAAAAAAAACAAAATCAAAACACTTAATCCAAACTTTACGTTTTTTTTATAATTTTTTTAGAAGAAAAAACAATTAGTAAATTTTGAATTTTTTCTTTAAAAACTCAAATTTTTTAAATAATTAATAAAACCATACGACACCTCTTTCCTCTAACCAATCCCCCTCTCTCATTTCTCACGTAAATTTAAGAAACACTAAAATTTGGATAAACCAAAAAGTTAAAAACTTTTAAAAACCATATATATATATTGACCGTTTGAAGCTAAAAAAATTGCAATAAAATGTCATTTGACAACTTTTTTCGATGTTGGACTGTAGCTAACAAATCACAAAAGATAGAGAAGAATAGTGAAAAATCCGATCAAACAAATTCTGGGAGTGAATTTTTGGAGTTTCATGTAAAAACATTTTGAAAATTTGTAGAGATTTATTAGAATTTGTAAAAATTTATTACAATTTGTAAAGATTTATTGGTTTATTAGATATCCATAGAGAATTGTAGAATTTTTATAGAGTTATTGCGACTTGTAGAAATTTATTGAAAATTGCATAGATTTATTAAGATGTTTTACTTTGTCTAATTTACTTTTTTTTTAAATCCAAATCCTTAAAAAACTTTAGATTTTTTAGACAAGAAAATGCAATTAATAAACTCTGAATTTTTTTTAAAGCTCACATTTTTCAAAAACAAATTAATAAAGAAATACCATACATCTTTGCCCTAACCACTTCCCGTCTCTCGCTTCTTTCGAAATCTTAAGAAAAATTCAAATTTTAAAAATCCTGAGAGTTAAAAACTTTGTAAACTTTACATGTATATAATTTAAAAATATCTCACAATTATGTCTTTCAAAAGGTAAAAAATTTTGAAAATTTTAACTTTTGAAAATTAATAAAAAATTTAAAGAAATCTAAGACCTAAGCTATAATAATAATAATAAATTTTGAAACTCTTCCATAGATTTTAGAACATAAAATTTTGGTTTAAGAAAAGAACGATTTAATTCACACCTACCACAAAACAACCAACAAAAACTTTGAATACTTAACCCTTTTCAAACGTTTTTTTTTTTGGTTGAAAAACAAAATCAAATACTTAAACTCTACGATTTTTGACGGGAGAAAGTAATTAATAAAGTTTAAATCTTTACGTTAAAAACCTCGCATTTTAAAAAACGAAATTAAGAAAGCAAATAAATCTAAAACCTAAGATAAAAAAAAAATAAAACAACTAAATATAAGGTTTAAGGTTTAAAAAAATAATAATAGAAATAAATGAAACACTACAAAAATATATTTTGGTTTAACAAAAAACTAAGCTATTGTGCATTTGGAGTGCCATATTTGGCTAAAAAATATATATATATATTCAAAATTTTTTAATTTTCTCCAATTTTTTTCACACTAAAAATTTCCAAGTATTATCAACTTTATCAATTATTACTAACTTTTCTTTAACTGTTACCAACTTTCTCCAACTTTAACTAATTTTTTTTACGCAATTCAAGAAAAACACCAAACACTCAACGATCAAAAATTACTAACTTTTTCCAACTATTTATTCAACTGTTACCAACATTTTCTACTTTTTTCCAACTTTAACAAATTTTTAACACTTCAAGAAAACACCAAATACCCAAATTTTTTTCAACTTTCTTCAACTATCACCAATTTTATTCAACTTTCGCCAGCCCTTACTGAATTTCTCTAATTTTCTTCAACTTTAACAAATATTTTCACACTTTTTAATAAAAACACCAACACTGAACAATCTAAAATTTCCCACCACTTTTTTTGGGCTAAAATTGGCACTCATTGCGTTTGTTGCACTAAATTTGCCAAAATACTCACATTCTCCAAAATCTTCCAACTTTCTTCACACTAAAATCTCAAACTTTTTCAACTTTTACCAACTTTCTTAAAACTTTCTTTGGTTTAGTCCATTTTTAACTGATTTTATCCAACTTTTGCTAATTTTCTCCAATTTTTGCACACTTTTCAAAAACACACAAAACACCTAATAATCCAAAATGTACCTACTTTTTATTTTTTGGCCAAAATTTAGCACTCGAAACTTACACTTAATTCGCAAATAAGTCTCTACCCTTACATTTTTCCAAATTTTACTTATTTTGAAAAACAAAATTAAAATATTAATTAAAACGTAAATTTTTTTTTCTTTTTTGGGGGAGCAATTAATAAATTCTGATTCCTTTTTTTAGAAACCTCATATTTTTCAAATAAAAATTAAAGGCGTTTGGAGTTTCGAAAAAATTTTAAAAAAATCAAAAGTTAGTGTTGACATGATATAAAAGTGACAAATGACGAAATTTGATTAGAGAAATTTAAAAATTTTTTAAATTTTTTAAATTTTTTTAAAAAAATTTAGGGATGCAAATAGCCCCTAAGAAAGCCATATGACACTTCTTTCCTCTCATAATTATCCTACTTCCCTTCTTCCTAATTTAAAGAGGAATTAAAATTTAAAAATTCTTGAAAATTAAAACTTTATATAACTTAAATATATTTACTATAAAAATATCCCACGGGTATAAATTTAAAGAGGCAAAAATTCTGAAAAGTTTTAACTTTGAAAATAAATTAAAAAATTAATTAAACTTGCAATCTTTACTTTCTTTGGAGAACAAAAAGTAATTGGTAAATTTTGAAGCGTTTCTTAAAAAACCTTAAGTTTTTTAAAAACAAAATTAACAAAGCTATACCACACCTCTTTCCTCCAACCATTCCGCATCTGTCATTTCTTTCCCAAATTTAAAAAAAAAAAAATTGAGAAAAACCCAAAGTCAAAACTTTGAAAACCATATATGTATAGAACGTTATGAACTCTACAAATTGCAATAAAATGTTCCTTGACAACCTTTTTAATATTTTTGAATTGCGGCCATGAAACCACAAAAAAATAAAGAAGAACAGTTAAAAATCCGTTCGAACGGATTCTGACAACGAATTTTTTTAGTTTCGTGGAAAACTATTTGGAGGTTTTTAGAAATTTATTGAAATTTGTAAAAATTTATTTGGGTTTGCAAAGATTTATTTGCATATGCAGAGATTTATTGGAATTTTAGAAAGTTATAAATATTTGTAAAGGATTAGTAGAGAATTGTAAGATTTATAGAGTTATTAAGATATGTAGAGATTTATTAAATTTTTAGATATTTATTGAAATTTATAAGGATTAGCAAGATTTATAGTGACTTGTCGAGAAATGTAAAATTGATAGAAAGTTATTCTAAGTTGTAGAGACTTATTTAAATTTGTAGAGATATAGAGATTTATTGAGATTTTTAGAATTTTTCAGAGCTCCAAGTTACGCCAATATAATAATAACAATAATAAATCTTAAATCTCCATCGATAGATCTTTGCTATTAAACTTTGGTTGCAAGAAAAAAAAAATTTAATTCCCAAACCTCCTATAAAAATAACTAATTAAAAAATTTTGGATCATCACCTTGTCTTTAATAAACTTTGAATCCTTTCTTTAAAATACTCAAAATTTTCAAAAACAAAATTAATAAAGAAATAGCACCCCGCTTTCCTCTAACCATTCCCTATCACTTCCCTAAAAATTTCAAGAAAAATTAAAATTTAAAAAAAACCCAAAAGTTAAAAATTTTGAAGACCTTACATAAACATAATTTAAAAATATCCCAACATTATATCTTAAACAGGCAAAAATTTGGAAAGATTTACCTTCCAAAAACTAATAAAAAATTAAAAAAATTTGAAACCTAAGCTTTAATAATAATAATAATAATAATAAATCTTGAAACTCTTCAACAGATTTTAGAACATTAAATTTCAATTTTTAAAAAAGTACAATTTAATTCACACATCTACCAGAAAACAACCAATAAAAATTTTGAATACTTACCTTTTCTAATTTTTTTATTTTTTGAAAAGGAAAATCAAATAATCTTCATAATTTTTGGGGGAAGAAAATAATTAATAAACTTTGAATCATTACCTTAAAAACCTCACATTATCAAAAATGAATTTAAGAAAGCCAAAAAAAACTAAAACCTACGCATAACAAAAATAATAAATAAATCTAAGGTTCAAAATAATAATAATAATAATAATAATAATATTTGAAATTTTACGAAAGTATATTTTGGTTTAAGAAAAAAATAATAATAATGTACGTTTAGAGTGCCAAATTTTGTTTAAAAAAAAAAGATATCCAAATTTTTTTAATTTTCTTCAACTTTTTTCACATTAAAAATCTCTAACTTTTTTCAACTTTTTCTAACTAGCACCAACTCTACAACTATTACTAACTTACTTCAATTTTCTTCAACTTTAATCAATTTTTTCACACATTTTGAGAAAACACCAAATGCCAGGAATAAAAAATCTCTAACTTTTTACAACTGTTACCAACTTCATCCAACTTTCTCCGACTATTACCAAAATTCTTCAATTTTCTCTAACTTTAATCAGATTTTTAATACTTTTCGATGAAAGTACCAAACACTTAAACTTTTTCTAACTTTCTTCAACTATTACTAATTTTATCCAACTTTCTTGAATAATTACCAACTTTCTTCAACTTGAACCAACTTTTCTCAATTTTCTCTAACTTTAACCATATTTTCACACTTTTCAAGAAAAAACTAAGCACCTAAAATCCAAAATTTGCCCATTTTTTCTGCTAAAATTGGCACTCTTTGCGTTTGTTGTATCAAATTTGTCAAACCACTCACTTTCTTCAAAATTTTCCAACTTTCTACACACAAAAATCTCAAACTTTTTAAATTTTTACTAACTTTTTCAAATTTTCTCTTATTTTTTCTTCTTTAACCAAATTTATGCAACTTTTGCCAACTTTTTCCGATTTTCTCCAACTTTTTAATACTTCTCAAGAAACAGACAAAACATCCAACAATCCAAAATTTACCCAATTTTTATTTTTTGCCGAAATTTTGCACTCCAAACATGCACTTAATTCGTACATAAGTCCCTTACAAAAATAATTATTAATGAACTATGGACCTTTACATTTTCTAAATTTTACTTATTTTGAAAAAACAAAATTAAAATATTAATTAAAACATAAAATTTTTATTTTTGGCCAGGTGAGAAGCAATTAATAATCTCTTATTCCTTCTTTTAGAAACCTCATATTTTTCAAAAACAAATTAAGAAAGTCATACGATACCTCTTTCCATTCAAAATTACCACTCTTCCCTTCTTCCGAATTTTAGGAAAAATTAAAATTTTAAAATTCCTCAAAATTAAAACGTTGTATAAGTTACGTACGTTTACTCTAAAAATATCCCACAGCTATATATTTAAAGTGGAAAAATATTTTGAAAAGTTTTAACTTTGAAAATAAATTAAAAATTATTTAAACTTGCAACCTTTTCAAAAATCTAAACTTAATAATAATAATAATAATAATAATAATAATAACAGAGCGTAAAACTCTATCATAGATCTTTGTGTAATAAATTCTGGTATAAGAGAAAAAAACGATTTAATTCACAAATCCCTCATAAAAATAACCAATTAAAAAACTTTGGATCCTCACTTTGTTCAAACTTTATTTAAAAAAAAAAATCAAAATACTTAACCGAAACTCCACTTTTTTCGGAGAACAAAAAGCAATTAGTAAATTTTGAAGCGTTTCTTCAAACACCTCATATTTTTAAAAACAAAATTAACAAAGTCACACCACATGTAAAAGTTTATTTGAATTTATGGAGCTTTATTAGAATTTTAGATATTTATAAATATTTGTAGAGATTAGTAAAATTTAAAGAGATTTGTAAAGAATTATAAAATTTGTAGAATTATTGGGATATTTATAGATTTATTAGAATTTGTTGAGATTTATTAAATTTTTAGATATTTATTGAGATTTGCAGATATGAGCACTAATATATTGAAACAGGCATAATTTTGGGAAATTTTTAACCTTTTGTAAATTAATTAATAAAAATTAACAAAATTTGCGACCTTTGTACAAAACTCTAGACTTGAAAATAACAATAATACTAATAAATAAATCGTAAAACTCTATCAATGTATCTTTGGAATTAAATTTTGCTTGCAAGAAAAAAAGAACGATTTAGTTCTCAAACCGCCCATAAAAATAACTAATTGAAAAACTTTGGATCATAATAAACTTTGAATCCTTTCTTTAAAATACTCACATTTTTCAAAAATAAAATTAATAAAGAAATACCACTCCTCTTTCTTCTAAGGATTCCCTCTTTCGCCTCTTTAAAAATTTTAAGAAAAATTAAGATTTTAAAAAGCCCTTCACTTAAAAATTTAAGAACGTTATGTATATATAATTTAAAAATATCTCACAATTATATCTTTAGAAAGGCAAAAATTAGAAATGATTTACCTTCCAAAAATTAATCAAAAATTAAAGAAATTTGAAACCCAATCTTTAAAAATTAATAACAATAAAAATAATAATAAATCTTGAAAATCTTCAATAAATTTTGAGACATAAAATTTTGACTTAAAAAAAAAAACAATCTAATTCACACGCATACCATAAAACAACCAATAAACTTTGAATACTTAGGGTTCATTTGGTTTATTTTTTATTTTTATTTTCTATTTTATATTTTGAATTCATTTTTTATTTTATACTTTTGAAAATAAAGAAAATAGGTCAAAACGCATTTGATTACTTATGTTTTCAAAATTTATTTTCGAAAACAGAAAATAACTTTACACATGAAATGAAAAATGACAAAAAATTATTTTGAGAGTTTTTAAAAAAATGAAAAAAATCTCAAAATAAAGAAAATAGAACATTTTCTATTTACTCGTTTTGAGATTTTTAACATATAAAATAAAAATCAAAAACAGAAAAATAAACGAAATGCACCTTAACTTTTTCTTTTTTTTTTTCGAAAAGTAAAATCAAATAATCTTTGCAATTTTTACGGGGAAGAAAGCAATGAATAAACATTGAATCTTTACTTACAAAACCTCACATTATCAAAAACGAATTTAAGAAAGCAAAAAAACCTAAAATCTATGCTTTAAAAAAAAAAAAAAAGCAATACAAATAAATCTAAGGTTTAAAATAATAATAATAAATTTTGAAATTCTACAAAAGTATATTTCAGTTTAACCAAAAAAAAAATTAGTATGTGTTTCGAGCGCCACATTTTAAAAAAAAAAAGATATCTAAATTTTTTCAATTTTCTCTAACTTTTTACAACTTTCTCCAACTAGCACCAACATTACTCAATTACTACTAACTTTCTCAAATGCTACCAACTTGCTTCAATTTTCTCCACTCTTAGCCATTTTTTTCACACATTTCGAGGAAAACACAAAACACCAACAATTGAAAATCTCTAATTTTTTTTAACTATTACTAACTTTATCCAACTTTCTCCGATTGTTACCAACATTTTCTAATTTTCTCCGACTTTAATCAAATTTCAAGGAAAACACCAAACACCCAAATTTTTTCCAACTTTCTTTAACTACTACAAATTTTATCCAACATTCTTAAATTACTATCAAATTTTTTTCAACTTTTACTAACTTTCTCCAATTTCTTTTAACTTTAACCAATATTTTAGCACTTTTAAGGAAAACAACAAGCACTTAATCCAAAATTTGTCCACTTTTTTCTACTAAAATTGGTGCTCTTTGCGTTTGTTGTACCAAATTTGCCAAACCACTTACTTTATCCAAAATTTTCCAACTTTCTCTACACCAAAAATCTCAAACTTTTTAAACTTTTACCAACTTTCTTAAATTCTTTCCAACTTTAATCAATTTTAACCAATTTTTACCAACTATCTCCAATTTTCTCTACCTTTTTCATACTTTTCTAAAAATACACAAAACACCCAATAATCCAAAATTTACCTAATTTTTATTTTTTTCCCTCAATTTAACACTCCAACATACACCTAATTTGCAAAGATGTTCCCCCACAAAAAACAATTATTAATAAACTTTGTGCCCTACATTTTTCAAATTTTAATTATTTTGAAAAGACAAAATTAAAATATTTGTTAAAACATAACTTTTTTTTTCAGGGGGAGGGAAGTAATTAGTAATCTCTTATTTCTTCTTTTAGAAAATTTACATTTTTCAAAAACAAATTAAGAAAGTCATATGAAACCCTTTTCCTCTCGGAAATGCCACTCTTTCCGTCTTTCTAATTTTAGTTTCTAATTTTAGGAAAAATTAAAATTAAAAAATTCCTAAAAAATTAAAACATTGTATAACTTATTTATGTGTACTTTAAAAATATTCCATAGCTATATATTTAAAGAGACAAAAATCCTGAATTGTTTTTCCAATTTTCTCTAACTTTTTCCAAACTAAAAATTTCTAATTTTTTTCAACTTTCTCCAGCTAGCACTAACTTTATCAAATTACTACTAACTTTCTCCAACTATTACTAACTTGCTCCAATTTTCTTTAACTTGAACCACTTTTCTCACACATTTCAAGGAAAACACAAAACACCAACAATTAAAAATCTCTAACCTTTTCCATCTATTACCAACTTCATCCAACTTTTTTCGACTATTACCAGCTTTTTTCAATTTTCCCAACTGTAATAAAATTTTTAGCACTTTACAAGGAAAACACCAAATACCTGAACTTTTTCTAACTTTTTTCAACTATCACTAATTTTATCCAACTTTCTTTAATTATTACCAACTTTCTCTAACTATTACCAACTTTGTTTAATTTTCTTCAACTTTAACCAATGTTTTCCTTTTGAGGAAAATGCAAAGCACCAAACAACCCAAATTTGTCCACTTTTTCTGATAAAATTGGCACACTTTCCGTTTGTTGTACCTAATTTGCCAAACCACTCACTTTCCCTAAATTTTTCTAACTTTTTCCATACCAAAATCTCAAACTTTTTAAACTATTACCAAATTTCTCAAATTACATCCAATTTTTCTCCAACTTTAACCAAATTTATCTAACTTTTACCAAATTTTTTCAATTTTCTCTAACTTTTTCATACTTTTCAAAATACACACAAAAGACGCAATAACGTAAAAAATACCTAATTTTTATTTTTTTGCCAAAATTTAGCACTCCAAACATGTACTTAATTTACAAATAAGTCCCCACAAAAACAATTATTAATAAACTTTGGGCCCTTACATTTTTCAAATTTTACTTATTCTGAAAAAAAAAATGAAATATTAATTAAAACATAAAATTTTTATTTTTGGCCGGTTGGAAGCAATTAATAATCTCTAATTCCTTCTTCTAGAAACCTCATATTTTTCAAAAACAAATTAAGAAAATTATACGGCACCTCTTTCCATTCAGAATTACCACTCTTCCCTTCTTCCTAATTTAAGGAAAAATTAAAATTTAGAAATCCCTGAAAATTAAAACGTTGTATAACTTATGTACATCTACCTTAAAAATATCCCATAGCTATATATTTAAAGTGACAAAAATTTTGAAAAGTTTCAACTTTGAAAATAAATTAAAAAATTAATTAAACTCGCAACCTTTTTCAAAAGTCTAAACTTAATAATAATAATAATAATAATAATAATAATAATAATAATAAATCTTCAAACTCTATGAATAGATCTTTGCATATTAAATCTTAGTATAAGAAAAATAAATAACAGTTTAATTCACAAACCTCCCATAAAAATAACCAATTAAAAAGTTTTGGATCCTCACCTAGTCCAAACTTTACTTTTATAATAAAAAAAAAAATCAAAATGCTTATCCGAAACTTCATTTTTTTTGGAGAACAAAAAGTAATTAGTAAATTTTGAAGCGTTTCTTCATAAACCTCAAGTTTTTCAACAACAAGATTTAACAAAATCATATCACACCTCTTTCCTCCAGCCATTTTTTCTCCGTCATTTCTTTCCAAAATTTAAGAAAAATTAAAATTTAGAAAAACCCAAAGTAAAAACTTTAAAAACCATTAATATATAGATAATTTTGAACTCCACAAATTGCAATAAATTATTCTTTGACAACCTTTTTAATATTTTTGGACTGCAATCAACAAACCACAAAAAAGTAGAAGAGCAGTGGAAATTCATTTAAACAAATTCTGGGAGTAAATTTTTGCAGTTTTGTGCAAAATTTTTTGAAAATTTGTAGAAATTTATTAAAATTTGTAAAGATTTATTTAAATTTATAGAGATTTATTGGAATTTAAGATATTTATAAATATTCGTATAGATTAGTAAAATTTAAAGAGAATTGTAGAAAATTATAACATTTACAGAGTTATGGGGATATGTAGAGATTTATTATAATTTATAGAGATTTATTGAATTTTCACATATTTATTTAGATTTGTAGATATTAGTAAGATTTATAACGATTTTTAGAGAATTGTAGAATTTATAGAGAATTATTGCAATTTGTAGAGATTTATTTGATTTTGTAGAGACTTATAGAGATTTGTAGAAATGTTTATAATTTTTCAGAGCATCAAATAGTGCCAATATATTTAAAGAGGCCAAAATTTTGAAAAGTTTTAACTTTTTGCAAATAAATTAAAAAAATTAATGAAACTTGCAACCTTTATTCAAAACTCTAAATTTAAAAATAAAAATAATAATAATAATAAATCTTAAAACTCTATCAACAAATGTATGATATTAACTTTTGGTTATAGGGAAAAAAAACTGTTTAGTTGCCAAACCTCCCATAAAAATAATTAATTAAAAGACTTTGGATCATGACCTTGTCCAAACTTACTTATTTGTAAAATAAATTCCAAATACATAGTTAATCGAAACTTTACGTTTTTTAGAGAAGACTACACAATTAATAAACTTTGAATCCTTTATTTACATTTTTCAGAAACAAAATTAGTAAAGAAACACCACCCCTATTTCCTCTAACGATTCTCCCTCTCTCCCTTCTTTAAAAATTTTCAGAAGAATTAAAATTTCAAAAAATTTAAAAGTTAAAAACTTTGAAAACCTTATGTATATATAATTTAAAAATGCCCCACAATTATACCTTTAAACAAGCAAAAATTTGGAAAGATTTACCTTTTCAAAATTAATAAAAACTTAAAAAAAAATAATAAAAAAGAATGAATCTTGAAACAGTTCAATAATTTTTAGAACGTAAAATTTTGGTTACAAAAAAAAAAAAGAAAAATTTAATTCACCCACCTACTACAAAACAACCAATATAAACTTTGAGTGCTTACCTTTTTCAATTTTTTTTTCTTAAAAGCAAAATTAAATAATCTTTACGATTTTTTGGGGAAGAAAGCAATTAATAAAATTTCATTCTTTAATTTAAAAACCACATATTATTAAAAACGAATTTAAGAAAGCAAAAAAAACCAAAAACGTACACTTAAAAAAATAAAGAAACAAATACATCAAAGGTTTAAAAAAAATAACGATAATAATAATAATAATAATAAAATTTGAAATTCTACAAAAGTATATTTTGGTTTAACAAAAAAATACTTATTTTGAGAAAAACAAAATTAAAATATTAATTAAAACATAACATTTTGGAATGCCAAATTTTGCAAAAAAAGATATGCAAACATTCCAATTTTCTCCAACTTTTTCTATACCAAAAATATCTAAATTTTTCTAACTTTCTCCAACAAACACCAACTTTATCCAAGTATTATTGACTTTATCAAACTGTTACCAACTTGCTCCAATTTTCTCTTATTTTAACAAATTTTTTCACACATTATAAGAAAAACACCAAACACTAACAATTAAAAATCTCCAACTTTTTCTAACTGTTATCAAACTTTATCCACCTTTCTTCAACTACTATCAACATTTCTTCAATTTTCTCCAACTTTAATCAAATTTTTAGCGCTTTTCGAGTGAAAGACCAAACACCCAAACTTTATTCAACTGTTACCAATTTTATACAACTTTATTTAATTATTACCAACTTTATCTAATTTTTTTTAACTTTAACCAATATTTTCACACTTTTTGAGGAAAATACCAAGCACCCAACAATCTAAATTTGTCCACTTTTTTATGCTAAAATTGGCACTTTGTTGTGCCTAATTTATCAAACCACTTGTTTTCTTCAAAAATTTCCAACTTTTTTCACATCAAAATCTCACTTTTTAAACTTTTACCGACATTATCAAAATTTCTCCAACTCTAACCAATTTTATCCAACTTTTACCAATCTTCTCCGATGTCTTCTGACTTTTTCTTACTTTTCAAGAAACACACAAAACACCCAATAATCTAAAATTTACCTAATTTTTTTTTAAAAATTTAGCACTCCAAACATGCACTTAATTTGCAAATAAGTCCCAAACAAAAACAATTATTAATGAACTTTGGGCCTTTACATTTTCCAAATTTTACTTATTTAAAAAAAATAAAATTAGAATGCTAATTAAAACATTACATTTTGGAATGCCAAATTTGCAAAAAAGATATGCAAGCTTTTCAATTTTCTCCAACTTTTTCTACACTAAAAATATCTAACTTTTTCCAACAAACACCAGCTTTATCCAAATATTACTGACTCTCACCAACTGTTACCAACTTTCTCCAATTTTCTATCATTTTAAATAATTTTTTCACACATTTCGAGAAAAACATCAAACACCAACAATTTAAAAATCTCTAACTTTTTCCACCCATTACCAATTTCACACACTTTCTTCAACTACTATCAATATTCTCCAATTTTCTCGAACTTTAATCAAAATTTTAGCACTTTTCGAGTGAAATACCAAACACCCAGACTTTTTTCAACTTTTTTCAACTGTTACCAATTTTGTACAATTTTTTCAATTATTACCAACTTTCTCCAACTATTACCAGCTTTCTCTAATTTTCTCCAACTTTAACCAATATTTTCAAACTTTATGAGAAAAATACCAATCAACCAACAATCCAAATTTGTCCACTTTTTTCACCTAAAATTGGCACTTTATTGTGCCTAATTTACCAAACCACTTGTTTTCTTCAAAACTTTCCAACTTTTTCAACATCAAAATCTCAAACTATTTAAACTTTTACCAACCTTCCCAAATTTTATCCAACTTTATCCAACTTTTACCAATCTTCTCCGATTTTTTCTGACTTTTTCATACTTTTCAAAAACATACAAAACACCCAATAATTCAAAATTTACCTAATTTTTTTGCTAAAATTTAGCACTCCAAACATACACTTAATTTGCAAATAAGTCCCCCACAAAAACAATTATCAATGAACTTTGTGCCCTTACATTTTCCAAATTTTACTTATTTTGAAAAAAACAAAATTAAAATATTAATTAAAAGATAACATTTTGGAATGCCAAATTTTGCCCAAAAAAAAAAAGATATGCAAACTTTTCAATTTTCTCCAACTTTTTCTACACTAAAAATATCTAACATTTTTTAACTTTCTCCAACAAACACCAACTTTATCCAAGTATTACTGCTTTTTTCCAACTATTACCAACTTGCATCAATTTTCTCTAATTTTAACCAATTTTTTCACACATTTCAAGAAAAAAAAACCAACAATTAAAAATCTCTAACTTTTTCCATTCATTACCAACTACATCCAACTTTCTTCAACCACTATCAACATTCTCCAATTCTCCCCAACCTTAATCAAATTTTTAGCACTTTTCGAGTGAAATACCAAACACCCAAACTTTTTTCAACTGTTACCAATTTCATACAGCTTTTTTCCAATTATTACCAACTTTCTCAAATTTGTTCCAACTTTAACCAATATTTTCACACTTTTTGGGAAAAATACCAAGCACCCAACAATCCAAATTTGTCTACTTTTTTCTACCAAAATTGGCACTCTGTTGTGCTAATTTACCAAACCACTTGTTTCCTTCAAAAATTTCTAACTTTTTCAACATCAAAATCTCAAACTTTTGGAACTTTTACGAACTTTCTCAAATTTTCTCTAATTTTCTCAAACTTTAACCAACTTTATCCGATTTTTTCTAACTTTTTCACACTTTTCAAGAAACACACAAAACCCCAAATAATTCAAAATTTACCTAGTTTGTTTTGCTAAAATTTAACACTCCAAACATGCACTTAATTTGTATATAAACTCCCACAAAAATGATTATTAATGAACTTTGAGCCCTCACATTTTCCAAATTTTACTTATTTAAAAAAAACAAAATTAAAATATTAATTAAAACATAACACTTTGGAATGCCAAATTTTGCAAAAAAAAAAATATGCAAACTTTTCAATTTTCTCCAACTTTTGCTACACAAAAAATATCTAACTTTCTCCAACAAACACCAGCTTTATCCATGTATTACTGACTTTCTCCAACTATTACCAATTGCTTCAATTTTCTTTAATTTCAACCAATTTTTTCACACATTTCGAGAAAAAAACACCGAACAGCAAGTAAAAATCTCTAACTTTTTCCATCAATTACCAACTTCATCCAACTTTCTTCAACTACAACCAACATTCTCCAATTTTCTCCAATCTTAATCAAATTTTTAGCACTTTTTGGGTGAAATACCAAACACACAAACTTTTTTCAACTATTACCAATTTTATATAATTTCCTTCAATTATTACCAACTTTCTCTAGCTATTCCCAACTTTATTCAATTATTACCAACTTTCTCCAATTTTCACCAACTCTAACTAAAATTTGCACACTTTTAGAGAAAAATACCAAACACCCAACAATCCAACTTTGTCCACTTTTTTCTGCTAAAATTGGCACTTTGTTGTGCCTAATTTACCAAACCACTTGTTTCTCTTCAAAAATTTCCAATTTTTTCAACATCAAAATCTCAAACTTTTTAAACTTTTACCAACTTTCTCAAAATTTATCCAATTTTATCCAACATTAACAATATTTATCCAAATTTTACAAACCTTCTCCGATCTTTTCTAACTTTTTCATACTTTACAAAAAACACACAAAACACCCAATAATCTAAATTTTACCTAGTTTTTTCCTAAAATTTAGCACTCCAAACATACACTTAATTTGCAAATAAGTCTCTCACAAAAACAATGATTAATAAACCTTGGGCACTTACATTTTCCAAATTTTACTTACTTTGAAAAAAACAAAAACTAAAAATTAATTAAAACATAACATTTTGGAATGTCAAATTTTGCATAAAATGATATGCAAACTTTTCAATATTCTCCAACATTTTCTACACTAGAAATATCTGACTTTTCCTAATTTTCTCCAAAAAACACTAGCTTTATACCAGAATTACTGACTTTCTCCAACTGTTACCCAATTGCTACAACTTTCTCTTATTTTAACGAATTTTTTCACACAATTCGAGAAAAACACCAAACACCAACAATTAAAAATCTCATTCTTTTTCCATTCATTACCAACTTCATCCAACTTTATTCAAGTATTATTAACATTCTTCAATTTTCTCTAACTTTAATCAAATTTTTAGCACCTTTCGAGTGAAATGCCAAACACCCAAACTTTTATCAACTTTTTTCAAGTATTACCAATTTTATACAATTTTTTTCAATTATTACCAACTTTCTCCAACTTTAACCAATATTTTCACACATTTTGAGTAAAATACAAAGCACCCAACAATCCAAATTTGTCTACTTTTTCTGCTAAAATTGGCACTTTGTTGTGGCTAATTTATCAAATCACTTGTTTTCATCAAAAATTTCTAACTTTTTCCACATCAAAATCTCAAACTTTTTAAACTTTTAGCAACTTTATCAAATTTTCTCCAACTTTAACCAATATTTTCACACATTTTGAGTAAAATACAAAGCACCCAACAATCCAAATTTGTCTACTTTTTCTGCTAAAATTGGCACTTTGTTGTGACTAATTTATCAAATCACTTGTTTTCATCAAAAATTTCCAACTTTTTCCACATCAAAATCTCAAACTTTTTAAACTTTTAGTAACTTTATCAAATTTTCTCCAACTTTAACCAATTTTATCCAGCTTTTACCAACCTTCCTCGATTTTTTCTGACTTTTTCGTACTTTTCAAGAAACACACAAAACACCCAATAATCCAAAATTTACCTAGTTTTTTTTCTAAAATTTAGTACTCCAAACATGCACCTAATTTGCAAATAAGTCCCCCACAAAAACAATTATTAATGAACTTTGGGCCCTTACATTTTTCAAATTTTACATATTTTGAAAAAAAATAAAATTAGAAAATTAATTAAAACATAACATTTTGGAAAACCAAATTTTGCGAAAAAAGATAATGCAAACTTTTCAATTTTTTTCAATTTTTTCTACACTAAAAATATCTAACTTTTTCTAACTTTCTCTAACAAACACCAGCTTTATCTAAGTATTACTGATGTTCTCCAACTGTTACCAACTTGCTCCAATTTTCTATCATTTTAACCAATTTTTTCACACATTTCAAGAAAAACATCAAACACCAACAATTAAAAATCTCTTAACTTTTTCCACCCATTACCAATTTCATCCAACTTTCTTCAACTACTATCAATATTCTCCAATTTTCTTGAACTTTAATCAAAATTTTAGCACTTTTCGAGTGAAATACCAAACACCCAAACTTTTTTCAACGGTTACCAATTTTGTACAATTTTTTTCAATTATTACCAACTTTCTCTAACTATTACTAGCTTTATTGTGCCTAATTTACCAAACCACTTGTTTTCTTCAAAACTTTCCAACTTTTTCAACATCAAAATCTCAAACTACTTAAACTTTTACCAACTTTCCCAAATTTTCTCTAATTTTCTCCAACTTTAACCAACTTGATCCAACTGTTACCAACTTGCTCCAAGTTTCTCTAATTTTAACCAATTCTTTGACACATTTTGAGAAAAACACCAAACACCAACAATTAAAAGTCTCTAACTTTTCCATCCATTACTAACTTCATCCAATTTTCTTAACCTACTATCAACATTTTCTACAATTCTCTCCAACTTTAATCAAATTTTTAGCACTTTTCAAGTGAAATACCAAACACCCAAACTTTATTCAACTTTCTTTAACTGTTACCAATTTTATACAACTTTATTCAATTATTACCAACTTTCTCTAATTTTCTCTAACTTTAACCAATATTTTCACACTTTTTGAGAAAAATACCAAGCATCCATCAATCCAAATTTGTCCACTTTTTTCTGCTAAAATTGGCACTTTGTTGTGCCTAATTTACCAAACCACTTTTTTTTTTCTTCAAAAATTCTCAATTTTTTCACCATCAAAATCTCAAACTTTTTGAACTTTTACCAACTTTCTGAAATTTTCTAGAATTTTTGCAACTTTAACCAATTTTATCCAACTCTTACCAACTTTCTCCGATTTTTTCTAACGTTTTCATACTTTTCAAAAAATACACAAAACACCTAATAATCCAAAATTTACCTAGTTTTTTTGGCTAAACTTTAGCACTCCAAACATGCACTTAATTTACAAATAAGTCCCCCACAAAAACAATTATTAATGAACTTTGGGCCCCTACATTTTTCAAATTTTACTTATTTTGAAAAAAACAAATTTAAAATATTAATTAAAAGATAACATTTTGGAGTGCCAAATTTTGGCAAAAAAGATATGCAAACTTTTCAATTTTCTCCAACTTTTTCTACACTAAAAATATCTAACATTTTCTAACTTTCCATCAAACACCAGCTTTATCCATGTATTACTAATTTTCTCCAACTATTACCAACTTGCTCCAATTTTCTCTAATTTTAATCAATTTTTTCACACATTTCGAGAAAAAACACCAAACATCAATAGTCAAAAATCTCTAACTTTTTCCATCCATTACCAACTTCATTCAACTTTCTTCAACTTCTACCAACATTCTCAAAATTTCTCTAACTTCAATCAAACTTTTAGCAATTTTCGAGTGAAATACCAAACACCCAAACTTTTCTCAACTTTTTTTAACTGTTACCAATTTTATACAACTTTTCTTCAATTATTTCAAACTTTCTCAAACTATTACCAAATTTTTTCAATTTTCTCCAACTTTAACCAATATTTTTCACACTTTTTGAGGAAAATACCAAGCTCCCAACAATCCAAATTTGTCCACTTTTTTCTGCTAAAATTGAAACTTTTTTCTGCTAAAATTGAAACTTTGTTGTGCCCAATTTACCACTTATTTTCTTCAAAACATTCCAACTTTTTCCACATCAAAAACTCAAACCCTTTGAACTTTCACCAACTTTCTCCAATTTTCTCCAACATTAACCAATTTTATCCAACTTTTACCAACCTTCTCCGATTTTTTTCTAACTTTTTCTTACTTTTCAAGAAACAAACAAAACACCCAATGATCCAAAATTTACCTAATTTATTTTGCTAAAATTTAGCACTCCAAACATGCACTTAATTTGCAAATAAGTCCCCCACAAAAACAATTATTAATGAACTTTGTGCCCTTGCATTTTCCAAATTTTACTTATTTTGAAAAAAAAAAAAAACAGAACTAAAATAATAATTAAAACATAACATTTTGCAATGCCAAATTTTGCAAAAAAAGATATGCAAGCATTTCATTTTTCTCCAACTTTTTCTACACTAAAAATATCTAACTTTTTCTAACTTTCTCCAATAAACACTAGTTTTATCCAAGTATTACTTACCTTTCCCAACTGTTACCAACTTTCTCAAATTTTCTCCAATTTTCTACAACTTTAACCAATTTCATCCAACTTTTACCAACCTTCTCCGATTTATTCTAACTTTTTCATACTTTTCAAGAAAAACACACAAAACACCCAATAATCCAAAATTTACCTAATTTTTTTTGCGAAAATTTAGCACTCCAAACATGTACTTAATTTGTAAATAAGTCCCCCACAAAAACAATTATTAATGAACTTTGGGCCCTTACATTTTCCAAATTTTACTTATTTTGAAAAAAACAAAATTAAAATATTAATTAAAAGATAACATTTTGAAATGCCAAATTTTGCAAAAAAAGAAATGCAAACTTTTCAATTTTCTCCAACTTCTTCTAGACTAAAAATATCTAACATTTTCTAACTTTCTCCAACAAACACCAGCTTTATTCATGTATTACTGACTTTCTCCAACTGTTATCAACTCGCTCCGATTTTCTCTAATTTTAATCAATTTTTCACACATTTCGAGAAAAAACACCAAACACCAACAGTTAAAAATCTCTAACTTTTTCCATCCATTACCAACTTCACCCAACTTTATTCAACTACTACCAACATTCTCAAAATTTCTCCAACTTCAATCAAACTTTTAGTACTTTTCGAGTGAAATACCAAACACCCATACTTTTCTCAACTTTCTTCAACTGTTACCAATTTTATACAACTTTTCTTCAATTATTTCAAACTTTCTCAAACTATTACCAACTTTTTTCAATTTTCTCTAACTTTAACCAATATTTTCACACTTTTTGAGGAAAATACCAAGCTCCCAACAATCCAAATTTGTCCACTTTTTTCTGCTAAAATTGAAACTTTGTTGTGCCCAATTTACCAAACCACTTATTTTCTTCAAAACTTTCCAACTTTTTCCACATCAAAATCTCAAACTTTTTGAACTTTTACCAACTTTCTCAAATATTTTCCAATTTTCTCCGACTTTAACCAATTTTATCAAACTTTTACCAACCTTCTCCGATTTTTTTCTAATTTTTTCATACTTTTTAGGAAACAAACAAAACACCTAATAATCTAAAATTTACCTAATTTTTTTTGTTAAAATTTAGCACTCCAAACATGCACTTAATTTGCAAATAAGTCCCCCACAAAAACTATTATTAATGAGCTTTGGGCCCTTACATTTTCCAAATTTTACTTATTTTGAAAAAAAAAAACAAAACTAAAATATTAATTAAAACATAACATTTTGGAATGCCGAATTTTGCAGAAAAAGATATGCAAACATTCTAATTTTCTCCAACTTTTTCTACACTAAAAATATCTAACTTTTTCTAACTTTCTCCGACAAACACTAGTTTTATCCAAGTATTACTGACTTTACCCAACAGTTGCCAACTTGCTCCAATTTTCTCTAATTTTAACCAATTTTTTCACACATTTCGAGAAAAAAACCAAACACCAACAATTAAAAATCTCTAACTTTTTCCATTCATTACCAACTTTTTCAACTACTATGAACATTCTCCAATTCTCTCCAATTTTGATCAAATTTTTAGCACTTTTCGAGTGAAATACCAAACACCCAAACTTTTTTCAACGTTTTTTCAACTGTTACCAATTTTATACAACTCTTTTCAATTATTACCAATTTTCTCCAACTTTAACCAATATTTTCACACTTCTTCAGTAAAATACCAAGCACCCATCAATCCAAATTTGTCCATTTTTTTCTGCTAAAATTGGCACTTTGTTGTTCCTAATTTACCAAACCACTTGTTGTCTTCAAAACTTTCCAACTTTTTCCACATCAAAATCTCAAACTTTTTGAACTTTCACAAACTTTCTCAAATTTTCTCCAATTTTCTCTGACTCTAACCAATTTTATACAACTTTTACCAACTTTCCCCGATTTTTTCTAACTTTTTCATACTTTTTGAGAAACACAAAAAACACCCAAGAATCCAAAATTTACTAAGTTTTTTTTGCTCAAATTTAGCACTCCAAACATGCACTTAATTTGCAAATAAGTCCCCAACAAAAACAATAATTAATAAACTTTGGGCCCCTACATTTTTCAAATTTTACTTATTTTGAAAAAAAAACAAAATTAAAATATTAATTAAAACATAGCATTTTGGAATGCCAAATTTTGCAAGAAAAGATATGCAAACTTTTCAATTTTCTCCAATTTTTTCAACACTAAAAATATCTAACTTTTTCTATCTTTCTCCAATAAACACTAGCTTTATCCAAATATTACTGACTTTCTTTAACTGTTACCAACTTGCTCCAATTTTCTCTAATTTTAACCAATTTTTTCACACATTTTGAGAAAAATACCAAACACCAACAATTAAAAATCTCTAAATTTTTCCATCAATTACCAACTTCATCCAACTTTTTTTGACTACTATCAACATTCTCCAATTTTCTCCAACTTTAATTAAATTTTTAGCACTTTTCGAGTGAAATACCAAACACCCAAACCTTTTTCAACTTTTTTCAATTGTTACCAATTTTATACAACTTTTTTCAATTATTACCAACTTTCTCCAACTATTACTAACTTTCTTCAATTTTCTCCAACTTTAACCAACATTTTCACATTTTTGACAAAAATACCAAGCACCCAACAATCCAAATTTTTCCATTTTTTTTAGCTAAAATTGGCTCTTTGTTGTCCCTAATTTACCAAACCACTTGTTTTCTTCAAAAATTTCTAACTTTTTCAACATCAAAATCTCAAATTTTTTGAACTTGTACCAACTTTCTCAAATTTTCTACAATTTTTACCAACTTTAACAAATTTTATCCAACTTTTACCAACCTTCTCTGATTTTTTTCTAACTTTTTAATACTTTTCAAACAATACAAAAAACCCAATAATCCAAAATTTACCTAGTTTTTTTGGCTAAAATTTAGCACTCCAAACATGCACTTAATTTGCAAATAAGTCCCCCACAAAAACAATTATTAATGAACTTTGGGCCCTTACATTTTCCAAATTTTACTTATTTTGAAAAAAATAAAATTAAAATATTAATTAAAAGATAACATTTTGGAATGCAAAATTTTGCAAAAAAAGAGATGCAAACTTTTCAATTTTTGCCAACTTTTTCAACACTAAAAATATCTAACTTTTTATAACTTTCTCCAATAAACACCAACTTTATCCAAGTATTATTGACTGTCTCCAACTATTATCAATTTGCTCCAATTTTCTCTAATTTTAACCAATTTTCACACATTTCGAGAAAAACATCAAACACCAATAATTAAAAATCTCTAACTTTTTCCATCCATTACCAATTTCATCCAACTTTCTGCAACTACTATCAACATTTTCCAATTCTCTCCAACTTCAATCAAATTTTTAGCACTTTTCAAGTGAAATACCAAACACCCAAACTTTTTTCAACCGTTACAATTTTATACAACTTTTTTTAATTATTACCAACTTTCTCCAATTTATTTCCAACTTTAACCAATATTTTCACACTTTTTGAGGAAAATACCAAGCATCCAACAATCCAAATTTGTCCACTTTTTTCTGCTAAAATTAGCACTTTGTTGTGCCTAATTTACCAAACCACTTGTTGTCTTCAAAAATTTCCAACTTTTTCAACATCAAAATCTCAAATTTTTTGAACTTTTACCAACTTTCTCAAATTTTCTCCAACTTTAACCAAATTTATCCAACTTTTACCAACCTTATCTGATTTTTTATAACTTTTTCATACTTTTCAAGAAGCACACAAAATACCCAATAATCCAAAATTTACCTAGTTTTCTTTGCTAAAATTTAGCACTCCAAACATGCACTTAATTTGCAAATAAGTCCCCCACAAAAACAATTATTAATGAACTTTGGGCCCTTACATTTTCCAAATTTTACTTATTTTGAAAAAACCTAAATTAAAATATTAATTAAAACATAACATTTTGGAATGCCAAATTTTACAAAAAAAAAATATGCAAACTTTTCAATTTTCTCCAACTTTTTCTATACCAAAAATATCTAACTTTTTCTAACTTTCTTCAACAAACACCACAAGTATTACTAACTTTTTCCAACTGTTACCAACTTGCTCAAATTTTCTCTAATTTTAACCAATTTTTTCACACATTTTGAGAAAAACACCAAACACCAATAATTAAAAATCTCTAAATTTTTCCATCCATTACCAACTTCATCCAACTTTATTCAACTATTATCAACATTCTCTAATTTTCTCCAACTCTAATCAAACTTTTAGCACTTTTCGAGTGAAATATCAAAGACCCAAACTTTTTTCAACTTTTCTTCAACTTTTACCAATTTTGTACAACTTTTTTCAATTATTAACAACTTTATCCAACTATTATCAACTTTATTCAATTTTCTCCAACTTTAACCAATATTTCACACTTTTTGAGGAAAATACCAAGCACCCAATAATCCAAATTTGTTCACTTTTTCTGCTAAAATTGGCACTTTGTTGTGCCTAATTTACCAAACCACTTGTTTTCTTCAAAAATTTCCAACTTTTTCAACATCAAAATCTCAAACTTTTTGAACTTTTACCAACTTTCTCAAATTTTCTCCAATTTTCTCCAACTTTAACCAAATTTATCCAACTTTTACTAACCGTCTCTAATTTTTTTCTAACTTTTTCATACTTTTCAAGAAACACAAAAAACACCCAATAATCCAAAATTTACCTAGTTTTTTTTTTTTTGGCTAAAATTTAACACTCCAAACATGCACTAAATTAGCAAATAGGTCCCCCACGAAAACAACTATTAATGAACTTTGGGCCCTTACATTTTCCAAATTTTACTTATTTTGAAAAAAAAAATTAAAATATTAATTAAAACATAGCATTTTGGAATGCCAAATTTTGCAAAAAAAGATATGCAAACTTTTCAATTTTCTCCACTTTTTCTACACTAAAAATATCTAACTTTTTTTTAACTTTCTCCAATAAACACCAACTTTATCTAAGTATTACTGACTTTCTCCAATTGTTATCAACTTGCTCTAATTTTCTCTAATTTTAACCAATTTTTTAACACATTTCGAGAAAAACACCAAATACTAACAATTAAAAATCCTTAACTTTTTTCATCCATTACCAACTTCATCCAACTTTCTTCAACTACTATCAACATTCTCCAATTTTCTCCAATTTTAATCAAATTTTTAGTACTTTTCGAGTGAAATACCAAACACCCAAACTTTTTTCAACTTTTCTTCAACTGTTACCAATTTTATACAATTTTCTTCAATTATTACAAACCTTCTCCAATTATTACCAACTTTATTCAATTTTATCCAACTTTAACCAATATTTTCACACTTTTTGAGGAAAATACCAAGCAACCAACAATCCAACTTTGTCCACTTTTTATGCTAAAATTGGAACTTTGTTGTGCCTAATTTACCAAACCACTTGTTTTTTCTTCAAAAATTTCCAACTTTTTCAACATCAAAATCTCAAACTTTTTAAAGTTTTACCAGCTTTCTTAAATTTTCTCCAATTTTAACCAATTTTATCCAACTTTTACCAACCTTCTCTGATTTTTTCTAACTTTTTCATATTTTTCAAGAAACACACAAAACGCCAAATAATCCAAAATTTACCTAATTTTTTTGCTAAAATTTAACACTCCAAACATGCACTTAATTAGCAAATAAGTCCCTCACAAAAACAATTTATTAATGAACTTTGGGTCCTTGCATTTTCCAAATTTTACTTATTTTGAAAAAAACAAAATTAAAATTTTATTTAAAACATAACATTTTGGGGGAGGAAGCAATTAATAATCTCCGATCCTTTCTTCTAAAAACCTCACATTTTTCAAAAACAAATTAAGAAAGCCATATGATACCTCTTTCCTCTCAGAATTGCCACTCTTCCCCTCTTCCTAATTTTAGGAAAAATTAAAATTTCCTAAAAAATTAAAACTTTGTATAACTTATATATGTTTACTTTAAAAATATCTCATAGCTACATATTTAAAAGAGACAAAAATTTTGAAAAGTTTCAAGTTTGAAAATAAATTAAAAAATTAATTAAACTTGCAACCTTTTTCAAAAATCTAAACTTAATAATAATAATAAATAATCTTAAAACTCTATCAATAGATGTTTGTGCATTAAATTTTGGAACAAGAAAAAAAAAAAACAGATTTAATTCACAAACCTCCCATAAAAATAACCAATTAAAAAACTTTGGATCCTCATCTTGTCCAAATTTACTTTAAAAAAAAAAAAGACAAAATCAAATTAGTTAATTGAAATTTCACTTTTTTTTTTTTTTTTTTTGGAGAAGAAAAAGCAATTAGTAAATTTAGATTTTTCAAAAACAAAAATTAATAAAGCCATACAACACCTCTTTCCTCCAACCATTCCTCCTCTCTCATTTCTTTCCCAAATTTAAGAAAAAATAAAATTTAGAAAAACTCAAAAGTTAAAAACTTTTAAAACTATATATATATAGGGACTGTTTGAAACTCTACAAATTGTAATAAAATATGATTTGACAATTTTTTGTGATATTTGAACTGCAGCCAACAAATCATAAAATGATAGAGAAGCACAGTAAAAAAATCCGTTCAAAAGGATTTTGACAGTGGATTTTTGGAGTTTCGTGCAAAATATTTTGGAGATTTATAGAGATTTTTAGAAATTTGTAAAGATTAATTGGATTTGTAGTGATTTATTGGATTTTTACATATTTATAGAGATTTGTGGAGAATTATAGGATTTATAGAGTTAATGAGATTTGTAAAGATTTATTTAAATTTATAGAGATTTATAAAGATTTATTAAAGTCATCTACAAATTCCTCATGTATGCAAAAGTAAGAGAAAAAGAACTTAGCTCACTAGCATGGTCTTTTGGACTGAAACTATCAGCGGCGCCCTAGCACCAGGATCCCAATTAGATGATCTGCAATAGAGGAGTTTACAAATAAGTATAGAGATAGAGTGTTACACCTAGAAAATACAAAAAATTAGTACGCTTTGAAACTAGAAGTTACAGCTAAAAATTACGTCCAGTATAAGGCCATGAAAACGCGCCTGCTCAATTAACATTCCACTACAATGATCCCTACAACTATTCCTTTTGCTCCACGATATGGAAAATCATACCACCAACTACTAAATTGTAGGAAGCTCTCTAAAAATTCGTGCAAGGAAGAATCACCGGAAGGACGAGAACAAGAAGTGCAAAAATGCATAAATAAAGATAAATAGTTACTTTCTCTGTTAGTTATCATTTATGCTACATGGACACTTCTAAATTGTGAGACCCCACGAATAAGTATAAACAATACGTTCATTACATAACTATGCATATATACTCTATTTTATATTGTAACCATTAATTGAAACCTAAGGTAACAAAATAAATTATTTAAGAAATATGAAGCCTAATTGTTTTGTTCTTCTGCATCACAATTAAATGAATTTGATACTTGGACAGAAATCTGCATCCAATCTCTCAGGCAAGTCAGCAATAGAAATAATTTAGTAATTTATCTAAAGATTATCTTTTGTGTGTGTGTGTGTGGGGGGGGGGGGGGGGGGTGGGTTTGGAATCCAAAGAACCAATGAGCCCTCTCTAGAGCATCCAATTGCTTTTTAATGCAGAAACCAAAAGCAGGAACCAAAAACAATGTTAATAGACACGTTAACAAAACAACAATTCAAATGACACTGTTGAAACGGACACGTTAATCGCATGAAAGAAACAAAGACAGAAAATTAACCCAAAGGAAAATCAAACTTAAACATTTGAAAATAAAAGAGATTAAACACAAATATTTATGTAGAAGTCCTTTCGGGAAAAAAACCACATGGAATCAAATTTTGATATTCAATTAATCGTATATCTTGGAAATTGCCTAATTTTTTTTTTTAATCGCAATGTGTAGTCATTAGTCATTACTCTCTTGTGACAGAACTGAGAAATTCACGTATAACCAAAATGTGATAATCCCCTCAACCAAAATATAGTTGTGGACCTATGGTTGCTGGTCACAAACTCACAGTTTATGGTCCACATCAGTACATGTTCAGACTCGTTACTTTTCCTCGGGTACACAAACACTCATTTCTTTCAAGATCGACGGATTTGGACAGCATTCCTCAAATCTTATTGTCAGTCGGAGCAAACAGTGAATTATTCCAGAATGGGGCTCAACAATTGAAATCTGGATCACACACTTAACAATTGAAATCGATCTAAAACCACACAATATCAGTGTCCAAGGTGTACATTCACACTGATTCAACAAACACACCATTCTAACTCCGCCTTGAGAATAGAGTGTTTGATTGACAATAAATTAATTAAAAAGTACCATAAAAATAAAAAGATACGATATAAAAGTAATATACGAAAAAATTTAATTAAAAAAAATATAAAAATTAATTAAAGTTGGTGAATTTTGATAATTTTTGGTATCAATCTAAATAAATCAAATTTTGTTCTAATTATATCAGGAAGAAACCAACCGCATTCATCAGTATAAAAACCCACCTATCATCTTCCTGACTAGTCACTTAAAAGGAAAATATTACCAAAAAAATACTACAATTTCTTGTCTAAATTTTAATGTATACATTTTCTAATCACACACACAAACACATATATTTATTAAAAAAAAAAAAAAAAACAGCGATATGGCATAACAAATTGTCTTTTTATGAGGTCCACATCTTATTATAATCTCCCGCGTAAAAATATAAAATTGCAGAAAATTCTATCCTCAACTTGAAGGGAAAAAAAAAAAAAAAAAAAAAGTTTAGTTGGCTTACCAACAATCTGCCCATAACGCGTCCAGAGAAAAACCCTTGTTTCAAAGAAAGAGCGAGAAAGACTTTGAGAAACCCTGTTCCATAGAGAGAGTTTGTGAGAAACACTTGTTCCAGAGAGATACAGAGAGAGAGCGAGAGAAAGAGATGAAGGGATAGCGAGAGAGCGGTTATGGGCATTTACAGTTGAGCGAGAGCGAGAGAACGTGTCCATAGACAACCCAGCCGAATCCTCTGGTGTGCTTGAAATTTCGGGAAGAAATTTTTGGGTATAAACCCCTGTTTGAGAGAGAGTGTGTTTGAGAAACCCTTATTCCAGAGAGAGAGACAGAGAGAGAGAGTGAGCGCGCGAGAGAACGGTTATGAGGCAGGTCGGTTCAAATTTGAACAGGTAATCATTATTCAGTTTAGTAATAAATTACCATCTATGACAAGCTATATATGTATATATATATATATGGGCAAATTAAATTTACGGGCACGTTTGGTCACATTAAATTTTATCAAAATTAATTAATTTTAATTAATTTTTATATTTTTTTCAATCAAAATTTTTAACCTATCACTTTTATATCATATCTTTCCACTTTTATTATATTTTTTTCTTTACTTTTGATTTACCAAACACCCCTACATTTCCTTAACAGAGAACGGCCATGAGATAGTTCGGTTCAAATTTGAACCGGGTCATCATTATTCAGTTTAATAATAAATTATTATCTATAACAATCTATTTATATTCCGGCGACAAATATTTACCTTCTTTTAACATTTAACATTTAAGTAATTATATTTAATACTCACAATATTTAGAATTTATATTTACTTTTTTTATTTTAAAATGTTATTAATATTTTTTTTCCGAAAAAATCAACCGATAAAATTTAACAAAAAAAATGTTCAAAAATATTTTTCAATCTGTCATATTTTCACCAATTTTTTTTACAAATATCTCTAAAAATAGGTAAAGATAAAGTTTTTGAAAATTTTTATAAATAAAACTAACGAGATATAATTTATTTAAAAAATATCACTCCCTGATCATTTTAGTAGAATTTTTCAATATTTTTTCATTTCTTTTTTTTTTTTTTTTCAATGTACGCACGAAGGCACAAACTACCATTGGATGAGTGTTTATTCCTCCAAAAGGTCCATCTTGACTACCACTGGCTATTTGACTTACAATGTATATATACACAAACTCATTATATTTGGGGATCTCAATTCAATGCAGTTGATCACTTTGAAATTCGATGATCTTCTTTCCATACAGTGAAATTAAGAAATTCCCTGGAACAATAACATGCATGTTTCAAGATCCCATGTTCAAAATTTACATTGGGCATATGCATACGCCGCAGAAATATAATATTATACATCCTGCTTTAGAATAGCGAATTTCGGAAAGGGAAGAAAAGTCACATGATTATTTGATCTTCATTTAATTAATTTCTTTGCTGTTACTGAAATAGAGACCAAAGTACAGTGTGTCTCAAAAAAATAGACGAGGGGGAATATTCAATGGTACAACAGATATGTGTTAGTTTCCACTCTTGTGTAAAAATAAAATCAAATAAAACAAAAAAGGAAGGAAAAGAAAGAGATGCACAAGCTTACAAATATACCATTCTAACACCATATATATATATATATATATATCACACTCTCTTGGCACTTATCTAACTACCAAATTTTCCCCTGTTTTGACAAAGTGTTGGGTAGATTAGATGTCTGTCTTGGAGGTCATATATACGTATATAGACATACTAATATCCTTGAAGATGCATTGTCTGTCTACCTCTTGCGCTTGGATTTTAGACCCGTCCCGGACTGTGAGTTGCTATGCCAGTTGCGCTTCCTTTGGTTGATGAACCAATTGTTGATCTGTTTTAGCTGCAAGCCTGTCTCCTCCACGAGTTTTGCCTTGTCATCCTCCTGCAAGGGCCACAGAATGACATGCTTAGCCGTCCGGTGTAACGGTAATAAAAATAACGGCAAATGCTAACATATGCTCGCATATACGTTGATTTTTACTCTAAATATCCTAAGAATTGTACATTTAATTGCATTTATTTGTCACTTGCATTAACTATCTTTGTTTTTACTCATAAAATAGTTGAAAATATTTATTAGTTTGTTTTAAAAATTATTTGAAAAGAGTGTAATTTCACGTAAAAGTAATTTTTGATGTATATAATTAATATTTTTAATAACCTTAACATATACTTTTAGGGTACATATTAACAAGACCCAAAAATAGCAGATGTAACCAAAAAAGGAAACGAGCATTTAACGAGAACGGGAAAATAAAAAAAAAAAATTACGCAATGATAACGGACAATTTTAAAAACTGTGGATGAATTATTGTTCAGAGTAGTAATATTTACAGTTGGGTAAGGCCATTTAGCGTGTTGCTGCCACCAATTCTTCAGCACTGAGGTGGTGTCCCCTGGTAATTTCCCAGCTCTTCTCTTTCTCAAAATTTCCTCCCTAACATCTTCGATCCTTGACCTAAATCCCTGCAAAATAATGAGGACGTGTATTAGTTAATTAATTAAAAACCACCAAAGAAAGTGTAGCTGAAATTTAAAAGAAGTTGCGGAGAATGATCACACCTGCTTGAGCTCAATCTTCAATTCTTGTCTAACTCTTTCCATGAGAGACCTTTCAGATTCTGTGGGAAGCAACGGACCAAACCCCATCATGTCATGTCCATCAACACCTGTTTGATCAAGTGAGAAATCCATTTGCAGTTCGTCCTCATCATCTGACATAGTTGCTCCCGTTCCTTCACCCAGAGTCACTCCTGAAAAATTAAAATTTATGTAGTTTTGAGTTTTGTTACAATCTTAGTACGAGGGTGTTAATATATGACTACATATATACGCACTCTGTTATGGATTACATCCCTGAAATGCATTCAACGTATATATCAAACTCTTTGATATATATATATTTTTATGTTTTTTACAGTGCCAGTTGTAAGACTTGGGTTTGATTCTTTTATTTGGGAAATTAAGATAAGCCACGATTTATACTTCGGCTTGGTTTGAAAAGTAAAAAAATTAATTTTTTTTCTTTTTTTTTTTTGTAACTTTTTACTAAAAAATTAGCTACTAAGAAAATTAATAATTAGTATCTCAGTTATCAATTATTTTTTATCAAACGGAGCCTTAATATGTCTCTATGATTTGGCATAAGAAAATGAAAAATAAATTCTTAAAATATAATTTTATTATTTAAATATTATAAATTTTAGAAATATAAAAATAAAGTTAATTATACAGCACACAAAACATCAAGTAATAAATATTTATTATTTGTTAAATTATTAATTGAATATTTGAATTTTGTTTGGTTATTTTAATTGTATAAATTTTCAAAAAAAATTATAAAATAAATAGTAAATAAATTAAGTAAACTTAATTGAACGGACATAAAATTTAAGAATTAATTTAAACTCAACTTTATAATTGAATTATTAAACTCGATGCCAATCCAACTCACTCGTTATTATACATCCCCCCAATATTCTCCCATGCAAAATATCAAGTTATATCGGGTGCTGTCTTAGAACCCAATCACAATGGAATGTAGCATTTGTTAAAAATAGAATAACGTATACCAGTATTTTCATTAATAAAATAATGAATCAAGTTGAATAATAAAAGTGAAGTTTTAGAATTTCACTTCTTAAGCTTAATGAATTTAAAAAAAAAATACTTTAGATTTAATTTGATAATATTTTAAGTTAAATTTGAGCTATCTTTTGATCAAATTGATCAATAATTTAATATCTTATACTATATTTATCAAGTGAACTCTGATTCGATTTAATAATTTAATAAGTTTACAATTGTGATTTAGTTTTAGTTTAATTATGTCACGAGTCAAATTTGAACGAGTATATAATCAAATTAAACTTAAACAGCTTGGTTGATTTTACCTAATTATCTTCTGTTTGGACACTATAAGCAACTTATACAATTGTGATTTAGTTTTTGGTTTAATTATATCACGAGTCAAATTTGAACGGGTTTATAATCAAATTAAACTCAAATAGTTTGGTTGATTTTACATAATTACTATCTTCTGTCTGGATACTACAACTAACTTAAACTGCAATGTTTCATGCAGCTCACAACTTAAATATTTTATCATTACCTGTAGCTTTAAGCTAAATTTAAATTTAATATGGTATCC
The DNA here is from genome assembly GCA_019916065.1 of Vitellaria paradoxa. Lineage (NCBI taxonomy): Eukaryota > Viridiplantae > Streptophyta > Magnoliopsida > Ericales > Sapotaceae > Vitellaria > Vitellaria paradoxa. The sequence goes on from CM034235.1 coordinate 4,862,474, forward strand.
GATGTCCAGCACCTAAAATTTTGATGAGGAATACGGAAAGAGTAATGTTATACAACGTAACTATAGAAATTTGTCATAGAAATAATTAAAATGACGTGTAACATGCATCTTGACAACTATCCCACTTAATTTTAATTAAATTTTCTGAAATACTTTTCCGATTGAATGTATTATTCTTTTTTTTTTTTTTTGGCCGGAAGGATATATTATTTTCTATATATGTTATACTAATTCTTCCTTACGGTGAGTTACTCTCAAGTAGCAAAAAAATAGCACTGTGTCAAACTGGAAATGTTACATGAAAAGGATAATGGGAATTAATGTGACCAATAGAGAATTTTATTAACCCAAAAAAAAAGAAAAAACAAGAGAGAGAGACAAAAACAATCATTCAGCAAATGACAAGTACAAAAATAGCCATTCGACTCAACAAATTGGACCCTCTACGAAGCTAACAAAAGACTATATCAGGATATATATCCATATTCAACCTGCAATACAATTGAAACAAATACGCACTCTTAGTTTCGTATAAAAACAAGTTTTCTTCTAGAAAATTCTACCATCTCTCTCTCTCTCTCTCTCTCTCTCTCTCTCTCTCTAAACCAGCAAAACGTGGTAGTTGTTACACTAGTACAGTGTTAGAATAGCGTTAAGCTGACTCTTCATATGGCAAAAAATCATCCACCACTAGTTATTATGCGTTTGTTGGAGAAAATATAATATCTTAAAAGAGTAAGAAATAAAATATAGTAGCTCGATCAAGTGCATATATAATCTTAATATTTAGTTATGATCTGCGTATCGCGTTGATTAATATAATTAAAACACATGTTAGAAGAACTTGGTGTTTCACACAAATTTTCTATGCAATTGATGTGTGATATTCAAGTTACAATTCATATTGTGTCTAATCCAGTTTTTCATGAACAAACCAAATACATTGAAATAGATTGTATTTTATCCAAGAAAAAATCCTTCAAAATGTCATAGAAATTGCTTATGTGAAGTTCAAAAATCAATTTGCAGATCTCTTTATAAAATTTTTAAAAAGAATACAAGTCTAAAATATTACTTTGTAACGAGTTTGAAATACATAACGCTCCAAGTTGATGAGTGATAGAATAGTATACTCATGTGCATCCACCACTCTTTAGTATACATATAATTAATGCAAGGCAATCCATAAGGGTATCAACTCATTCTTTCCATTCTTTGTTTAAGGGTATCAACTCATTCTTTCCATTCTTTGTTTGTTTACAGCAGTAAATTAACCGTTATCCATGCTTTTCGTTGCTTCTTTCTCAGCTTAATCCCTCGCCAAGAACAAAACAAACTCAAAATATCTAACAACCATTAAGCATTAATTTGAAGTGTCGTGCCAAAAATTCTATGGTATCTCTAATGCTAGTGATATGTGATTAAAATTGTTTTATCAGAATAGAGAATATGTAACTCTTTTGTTAACTAAATATTTTAGATTATAATTTTTATAAAGATATACTTTTATTACCAGTGTCATTAACAAATTCTGACACAATGTTTTGATAAGAAAAATATTACGTAATGCTCACAGTTAGAATTTTAATAAAAAATTTTTAATGAAATGACTTAGGGGTGTTTGAATTAAAAAAATAAAAAATAAATTCAATTTTTATGATTTTTTTAAACTTTCTTCAATTAAATTTCATTACGTATCAGTTTTACAGGAATTTTTAATTTTTTTTCTAACAAACCAAACACTACCCTATTTATAAGATAATCACCCTTAAATAAAAAATTATTAAAATAATACTTTATTATAATTATATCATATCATTTTGAAAAAAAAAATCTATACTATAAAGATGATGATAGATCAACATTTTACATTCGTTGGAGTAAGCATTTATGATAACTATAGTAGTTACTCCCGTTCTTTGTGGTAACAACCATGTGACAAAAATTCAAACCTTTATCTAATCATGAGAATATTAGCTACAACATGAGTCTCTAAAGCTAATTTTTACCCTTTTGACTTGACCCTAATTCATAAACCACTCAATAAAAGCTAGAAAATTAAGAAAGATCATGGCATTTTATTCAACAACCCAACAGCAATCAATCAGAAATTCAGAATGGATGTGTTCTATAAACTAAGTTCGCATTTGGTTTATTTTTTATTTTTAGTTTATTTTTTTATTTTTTACTTTTAAAAATAAAAAATAGATCAAAACGTATTTAATCATTTATATTTTTTTAAATTTATTTTAAAAAAATAAATTTATACATAAAATAAAAAATAGTAAAAAGTCATTTTAAGTGTTTTTAATCCAAAATAAAAAAAATATCGAGATTATTTTGTTGAATTTCTTAGAAAAAGTTTTCTTAAAATTAAGATACTGATACAAGCTCTTCCTTAATAAGAAAAATAAATCATTTTTTATTTTTTTATTTTAAAATTTTTTAAATATAAAAGGAAAACAAAAAAAATTTAAAAAACAAACCAAATGCAAACTAAATATACAAACCAAACACCCCCCCCCCCAACACGCACCCCTACTACTGCTACATCGTTTTGTTGGTGTAGCTCGTATTGTTTTGTTCTGAGTCTTTTCCCTTCTTCGCATCAACCCAACAAACTGAACTGACCCCTCCCAACTATAAACAACTTCTCTAATTTTTGTGGGTAGGTCCATCTACACCCACCAATTGTACGGCACATAAACTTACAAGAACCCCAAACTGCTTTCCTTATCCGCCCAATGAATGCCAACACACCACCCATCAAAGCAATGAGAGCTTACAAAAGCATCTCCAAACTACCATAACAACAGAACACTAGACATATTTCCTTTGATTGCAATATCATCACCAAAACCAGTAATGCAAATATATATGTTTGTAGAAAGAAAGAGAGAGGAGCGGATGGGTACCAGTCAGAGCTTGAAAGTTCTGTTCTATTTCACGGCAGGCCATGACAGCTTCAACAGCGTGGACTCTGACATGCTGCTGGAGTTGTTCTTTGAAGGAGCACAAAACAAGCATATACTGTGCCTGTTCATACAAACACACACCCCCGCCCCCAACACACCAAATTGATTAAACCCCATTTAAAAAAAAAAATTCAAAAAACTACCAACAAAATACAAATTATAGACACAGAACAAAATGGGCTTCCTAGAAAATTAACAAAACAACCTACCAAGAAGTTGTCGAGTTCTTGCCTCTCATGGGGGGAGAGGGGATGGTGGTTGTGGTGGTGTTGTGAGGCGTAAGACCTTAGGAGGTTGTGAGAGTGCGAGAGCTGGGCGTCGATGAGCGGCAGCTGATCGATCGGGGTCGCAACTCGGAGGCACGCTACGTGGGCGGAGAGAAGCTGCTCGTAGAGAGGGTGGGCGGCGATTTCCGCCTTGAGTTGGGTGTGCTGGTGGTCGCCGGACAGCGACACCGAAATATCTGTTAAACCACCAAATCCGCCTCCGCCGCCACCGGTACCCATCATGGCAAGACCTTGCTCTTGCATTTTTGAAGCACTAAAACAATGCTGTGTGTGTGAGAGAGAGAAAGAGAGATATATATATATATATAGAGAGAGAGAGAGAGAGAGAGAATCAAAATAAGGATTATACGGTAGAAGACATCATAAAACCAAAAGGGTCTGTAAAGAAGGCAAAAATAGGATTAGGGTTGGGATTGAGATTGAGGATCTCAAAAGACTGCGGTGAGATAGAAGGAGAATAGGAGAAAATATTAAAAAAAAAAAAGGAAAAAAGCAGACGGTTTTCTTATTATTGGAGAGAGAGAGCGTGTGAGAGAAAGAGAGAGAGAGAGAGAGAGAGGGAGAGAGAGTTATACATATTGGGATCTGAGACACAAAACTTTCTGCACCACTTCTGTGAACTTGCAGATTTATTCATAACACAAAGAAAAGGATGCAAGACATGCAGGCTATATAAAAACAGATGAGAGAGAGGGGGGGATGTTTTCAGAGCTTTTAATTGCTTTTGTTTTGTTTTGTTTTTTGTCCTTGAAGGTAGAGTTCATACAGAGAGAAAGAGAGAGCGGTATGGAATCATTGCTACCAAAGGGAAGGAGGAGGAAGAGGGAGGTCAGGTAAAAGAGATCAATTCACAGAGATAAAGGCTGCATCTGTGGCCTGACATTTTTGCTTGCTTTTATTTTAATTTTGATGGAGGGGTATGCTTAACCCTTAACCTAACTCAAAGATTGGGCTTTGTGGGTTTGGATTAGGTGAATTTGATCTTGGGGGTTAGATTGAGTGCTGTGGTACCTCACAACTAAAAATTAAATAGACAAACAATTAATTAAGCTAGAGCATGTGATTTGGGCACCCTCCTGTACTGTTCTATCAATGGAGCACCTCTTAACTTGTAAAGTGGCTGTGGTATATAAAAATGGTTTTGGTGCAACATTTAAAATATATATATATGTATATGTATATATAAATCTGCAAAGTATAATTAGACACGAAATTATACGAGTTTGAATTTAACATAAATAGGTTTTATGATGCGAAATAATTGGGTCACAAACTAATCAACCTGCATAACTCACATTAATCCATATTAATCCATTTAATTAAGTGTGTTGAGGGTATATTAGGAAGTAGTAGTTGTATTAAAATTGTAATTAAGTCTTTTAATTAAAAAAAAAAGCAAACTTTAGGTCACTTATTCTATATTTGATTATTGGTTAATTAATTATATATCCTAGATATAATTTATAATAACAAATAAATGTCTTTATCATGTATGAAATATAAATTTTTAAATATTAATTATGTTAATTCTCATCATATCGTGTTATTTGACTCATTTAACTAATAAGCTGTATGTGTAACATAATTTGACATATTTACTAAATGTGTTACACAATATAATATGTGTAACCCTTTTAATAAATATGTTGTGTTAGGATTTATCATCATGATATGTTTAATTAATTTGGTCAGATTATTATTAATTTTATTCATATTATAATCAATTTATGACACAACTCTTTTAGACAAGTAATTAAACTTAAACTATGACCCCTATTTACGTGGGAGGATTGGGATAGGATTCAATTAGAGGGTGAATTTCAAACCAATCCTATCATTTCATGCTCCTAAAACTTCATGTTGCTAAATGAATTGAACTAACAAATAAAAAATAATTGATTTGATTCAGTTTAAATAATGTTTAAGATTATTAAACAAATCAAACAATTCAAGCTCAATTCATATTTAATTTGTTAAAAGTTCATTTAAATTTGATTTGTTACGGAATCAAGTTGAGGTTAAACATAATCAGTAGTTCAAGTTCTGCTTAATAAGTTTAAATTTGTATAATTAAAATAATTGACTATTCGAACTCAACTTAATTAAAGTTGAAACTCAAAAACTTAATAAGTCAGGCTAATTGAAACATATCTTTGAAGCTGATAAAAAATGTAATTTAAAATTAAATACTTTTCTACTCGATTGGTCCCACTTGGAAAACCCAGCCAACAACATAGTAAGTGGCCAAAAATAAAATTCATAGCTAAGAGATTTTAATTTTTCCAATACTAAATTACAAGCCAAATTCATCCTTTGGATGAAGATTAACATTTTTAGACATGAGATGATGAGAATATATTATTCCCTAATCGATGTGAGATGCATGAGGCAGTTCATATAGGTGAATTGGAAGGGAGTCTCTCACTCTTATGATTGATATGGCATTTGGGATTTACGCGTACGTGTGATTGGGACTCCAGTTAATTCAAGTACATTGTCCTCTTGCAAATCCAAAATCAAATTTATGAATAGGGAAGAAATGTAATTTACAAGAATGGCGTGCCCAAGTAATCAAAATGTTGGGTTTTGTTCAAGAATAGTCGTTGGGATAAATTTTGTGATTTAAGAAATTAATTTGGGTGAGGGTTGAGCTGTCAGTGTTGTGCCTTCTCCTTGAGAGAGGGGCTGGTGATTGGAGATTGCTTTCTTATAAGTTATATATATATATATATATATATGGAATATATCGCAGCATGGCCATTAGATAATCTCTTCAGCCAAGGCAAAGAAAATATATGATACCTGCTTGTTAGGCCCCCAGTGACCATCCACCAACCACATTGTTCCCTCACCCCCACATACATACATTCATGCATATACATATATATATAGATATATATATATTGGTGTGTATATTTCATTAAAGTGACATGAATGATGTAACCATAAGTCTTGGGCCCACAATTTAATTGTTGAAATTGAAAGATCTTTGATGAAATTGATATTAGCCGTCTGATCAACTAGTTGAAATTTATTTCTCATGAAAAATGTGCTAAAGAAAAAAAAAGATTAATGACAAATTTAGAAGGAATATTAATTTAAAGTCCCGAAAGTTACGGGTATTAATAATTAATGAGAAAATTTTGAAAGTGAAATAATTAAATTTTAAGAGTTAAAATTACAATTTTTAATTTTTAAATTTTTATAAAAATTTATTTAATGGATGATAATATTTTAATATTGACCGATAGATGAACTTACATAAAAATTGAGAAGTTAAAAATACAGATTCACATTTAAAGTTATATTTCAATTCTAAAAATTTTCAATACGTTACTGACACTGTTCTTAACGCGCAAGTGACGTCACTTGGATTATTATAAAGTATTAACTTTTTTTATAAAAAATTGTTTCTTTTTTTGTATTATAACTGTCTCAAATGAATGAGATGCACTGAATAAACATTTGAGTTGCACCAAGGGACCGTTTGTTACCACAAAAAAAAAATAAAAGAATAATTAAAAAAAAAGTGTAACTTTACACTTAACGCCTGACACGCAATACTTTACATGTTTTGATAAAAATTAGAGAAAATTAATAATAAATAAATAAATGAAAAAAATTGATAAAATTTGAGAAAAGCTAATAAAAGTTAAAAAGGTATTTGTTGGATAAAGTTGAAATTTTGTATAAAAATTATTTTTTATTTTTTATTTTATTATTATTATTTTTTTTTTGATAGCCCAAATAGTCTCTAAATACAGTGAGAGTTAGGAATGTAAATGGGTAGGATATCTGCCTAATTAGTCAATTCCATTACTAAATCCGTTTATTTTTTTGGTTACCATTACCATCCCAAACTCATTTATTTTTTTAGTTGGAATCTCAAACCTGTCCCGTCCCAAACCCGCGAAACCCGTTTATGTTTAATTGGTTAAATTACTCATTAAGTATTCGTTAAATATCTGATTGAGATAGAAAATAAAAAATTAGTAAGTGACAAAAATATTAAATTTATTGAATTGAACAAATTTATTGGTCAAATGATCTCTAAGTTTTATTTTGAAAAGTAAACAAAATATATTATAAATAGTAGAAATAAATATATAAAATACACAAGGGTATACTCTTGGAATAGTATAATAAAAATCACAGTTCATAAAGGACTTCCAAACTCAATATGGAAGTTGGAACAATCCATGACATGTGAAAATAGCATACAACAAATCATAAATTAAATAAATCCAAATGAATTATTCCAACAAAGCTAAGAACAGCTGCCAACAAAGTATAAATGATCTTGATTTCAGAAGTTCAAAAATTTTATCTTAGAGATAAAATTATAATTGTAAATATATAAATATATATATTTGATTTTATTTTACTAAACGGGTACTTTACTGGTATTCTACAAGTATTAGATATTGAGTACCCTATAAGTATAAACGGACATTGAGTATCGGGTATCGGGTACCCTATAGAAAAATCTCAAACCCGCATGGATATTAAATTTCAATCTTAAACCCGTCCCAATCTCATTAGAGTATTTTCATCCCAATCTCATTAGAGTATTTTCCAAAGGATTTTTATCGGGTTCAGTCGAGTTAGGTACCCTTATGTACTCGTCTCATTGACATCTTTAGTAAGAGTGGATGCAAGTATCTTATACTTTTAACAGGGAATCTATCAAATTAAAAAATAAATAAATTATAATAAAAAATTCATATGAAATTTAAAAAAAAAAATAAGCTGAGCTAGCTAGTGAATGCCAAATAGATTTACGCGCCTATTTCCAAAATTAACAAGTGTTGAAATTCCAAACATATTTTCAGAAATAGAGCGGGAAAATAATTAATTAATAACGATTACAAATTTACAATGATCATTTCTCATAACTTGACATCGCACCAACATAGGGTTGGAAAGGATTATCTCTCTCTCTTTGTTTTCTTTTTTTTTTTTTGTTTTATATTATTTTTTATCAAAATTTAATTTTTTTAGTAAATTTTAGACATGTTATTGATATGTTTAAAAAAATTAAAAAAAAATTTACTTACAAATAAAAAAATGAACTTTTTTTTTAGACGTGTTATTTAACTTTATGTTCTATTGACTTATTCAATGCTTCATCCAAAGGCGTTAGTGATTTCTAAAGAGGCCCCACCTTTGCCATTTCTGTAAAACCATTTTTGTTTCTTGAGAGCAAATAGGTTGACTGTCCAACATAGATTGTTGGTCATAGATGTGCAGCTTCAAAGGTGGGCTAGAAAAAAAAAAGTCGTATAGATGTTCAAAGACTAAATGGTGGAACTTAAAAGATGATAAGCAAGCAACATTCAGGGAAAGAGTACTAGAGGAAAACATTTGGACGGTAAATGAGAGTGCAAATATTATGTGGGATAAGGTAGCAAAGTGTATTAGGAGGGTAGGGAAAGAAGTCTTAGGAGAATCCAAATGGAGTGCTCCGGCACAGAAAGAGGCATGGTGGTGGAACGAGGCCGTCTAAAACAAGATAAGAGTTAAAAGAGAGTGTTTTAAATCTTGGCAAAACGACCAAAATGAAGCGAACTTGGAGAGGTATAGAGAAACTAGAAGAGAAACCGAAAAAACAGTTAGTGAGGCTAAAGCAAAGACATTTGAGGATTTATATAGGTGATTTGACACTACGGAGGGCGAAAGAGAGATGTTCAAGCTTGCTAAATCTAGAGATAGACGGACCAAGAATTTAAACTAAGTTAAATGTATTAAGGATGAGGATGAAAAAGTATTAGTAAAGGAAGAGGAGATAAAGGAGCGTTGGAAGAGCTACTTCTACAAGTTATTTAACGAAAGTAGTAGTAGTGACATACATTTGGGGCAGTTTACCACTTTTAGGAAAGAATTAAATTTTATGTTCTATAGGAGAATCAGTAGGGAAGAAGTAAAAGAAATATTACAAATGATGAAGAATGGAAAAGCGGTTGGGCCAGATAGTATCCCTATTGAGGTTTGGAGGTGCTTAGAAGAAGATGGCATAAGTTAGTTGACAAAACTTTTTAATGTAGTACTAAAGAGTAAGAAGATGCCTGATGCATGGAGGAAAAGTATCCTTATACCCATAAACAAGAACAAAAGAGATATTCAGAACTGTGTGAACTACCGCGGGATTAAATTGATGAGCCATACGATGAAATTATGGGAGAGAGTTATTGAGAGAAGACTAAGAAGGACAACAAACGTTTCAGAGAACCAATTTGGTTTCATGCCTGGAAGATCAACCATGGAGGCTATCTTTCTCTTGAGAAGGTTAATAGAACAGTATAGAGAAGGTCAAAAAGATTTACATATGTTGTTCATCAATTTAGAGAAGGCATATGATCGGGTTCCTATGGAGATTCTATGAAAAGTATTAGAAAAGAAATGAGCATGTGTCGCATATATTGAGGTGATAAAGGACATGTATAATAGAGTCATGACATCTATACGGACGACTGGTGGATAGACTAATGAGTTCCCTATCACGATTGGTTTACATCAAGGCTCAGTGTTAAGCCCGTACTTGTTTGCTTTAGTTATGGATGAGATTACAAGACATATTCAGAATAAGGTACCGTGGTGTATGTTATTTGCAGATGATATTGTTTTAGTAGATGAGACGAGAGAATGAGTGAATGCTAAGCTAGAATTCTGGCAGGATACGTTAGAGACAAAAGGGTTTAGGCTAAGCTGATGCAAGACGGAATATATGGAATGTAAGTTTAGTCAAAGTAGGATAATGGGTAGTATAGAAGTAAGTTTAGGCACACAAAAGATTGTAGAGAAAGATAAATTTAGATACCTTGGATCTATGGTGCAACAAGATGGAGGGATTGATACTGATGTAAGTCACAGGATTCAAGCTGGGTGGACCAAATGGAGGAGTGCTTCGGGGGTTTTGTACGACCGAAAAATTCCCCTCAAGGTGAAAGGAAAGTATTATAAGGTAGCGGTTAGACCAGCGTTGCTATATGGATCAGAGTGTTGGGCAGTAAAGCATAATCATGGTCAGAAGATGACAGTTGCGGAGATGAGGATGCTAAGGTGGATGTGCGGGATTACAAGGAAATATAGGATTAGGAACGAGGAGATTAAGGGCAAAGTAGGAATAACACCGATTGAAGATAAAATGAAAGAAAACCGATTAAGATGGTTTGACCATGGTAGAAGGCGTCCAGCAGAGGCACCTGTTAGAAGGTGTGAAAGTATGGAGATTGTCAGGAGTATGAGAGGTAGAGGAAGACCCAAGAGAAGCTGGAAAGAAACCATTAAACATGACCTGACCTACCTAAATTTATCGGAGGACATACCCCTAAACAAATCTAATTGGCGTCGACAAATCTATATAGCTGACCCCACCTAGTGGGAAAAGGCTTGATTTGGTTTGATTTGGTTATAAATAAAAAGTCAACTTAATTTAAAGGAAAAAGAGGTACGTAGTTGAAATTTTGCATGCATATTAAGCTTGCCCGTTTGAATATCTACATCAGCTTCTTCGGACTTATCTCTTCTCTAAAACAAAGAGAAAATTGAAAAATATACTATTATTTGCTTCCTATTTCAGATCATAAGACTCTCTAAACATAGAAGAACAGTATAACATTATTTATAATAACGAAGATATAAAGGGTCGTTTGAAAGTTTGATTTTTAGTAATTTTTTTTTTTTTTTTATATTTTTAGTTGGAATTTTTGGTATGTCTAGTAGAATAAATAACAATTTTTAATATTTTTTAGTAATTTTTGATAACTTTTTTTGTATTTGGAAAAAATTTTAGTAACTTTTGAGTTAACAATTTAGGATCTGTTTGGTGAAATAAAAAACGCTGAAAATCTCTAAAAGTTATTTACTTTTTATCTCACTGCACAAATTACAAACTCACAAATTATCTCAAACTATCTTATTTTACCTCACTTTTTTAGAGTTTGAAAAAGTTGAAACTTCTGAAATTTTTTAAATTTTGTTAGTGCTCCGAATGACACCTTAATATAGTTGAGTAAAAAAATGACAAGGTGGTGTTTTGTCAAGCATCTAATAAGCAAAAACTGGTTAATTTCTACTGAAATTTAAACCAAGTAACGGCACGATAAATATGCTGAATAGAATAATATTAAATAAAAGTACCTAAAATTACTTTTTGTTATATTTTAGAGAATCTATTATAAAAAGTTAAAGTGAATACCACTCCAAAAAGAAAAGATAAATTAAAATTTGCATTCGTAACAAGAATAAAAATATTAGATGATATTTGGTTTACTTTTTTATTTTTTATTTTTATTTTATGTATTAAAAATCTAAAAACAAGGAAACAAAAATGTTCTATTTTTCTTATCTTGAGATTTTTTCTTTATTTTTTGTTAAAAACTCTCAAAATAACTTTTTGTCATTTTTCATTTCATATGTAAACTCATTTTCTATTTTCGAAAATAAATTTTGAAAACACAAGTAACCAAATAAGATTTGAACTGTTTTTCTTATTTTTAAAGATATAAAATGAAAAATGAGTTCAAAACAAAAAATAAAAAATAAAAATAGAAAATAAAAAAAAAAACCAAATGAGCCCTTAGAGTTTCTTGGGTTGCATATTTCTCCGACGGGGATCGAGAGAACCAATTAAAAAAATTGAGCTTTTGACCAAATTTACTTTAAATGATTGAGTTTAATTATAATAATTAAGAATTTAAAATTTTAATTGGTGGTAACATTAATTAATCATCTGTTAGCAAATCTTTTATTAAATAGGTACATTAATTACCTTATATTAAGGGGCTATATTTGATGAAAAAATGTGAGAATACAAACTGTAATTTATCTCTTTTCATAATAAAAAAAAAAAAACTATTAGCCTATCACTTTGCATTCCCACCAAATTAAGAGGTTTAAGTGCCAATATAGGGGTGTTTGGAGGCTTAAAAAAATTCAAAAGTTGAGGTTGATGTGATGTAAAAATGATATATAACAAAATTTGATTAGAGGAATTTTTTTTTTTTTGTAATTAATTGATCAGAGGAATTTGAAAACTTTTAAAGTTTTTTGAGTTTTTTTGAGATTTTTTGAGATGCCAAACACTCTCATAATCTAATTTATCTTGAAAAAAAATAGAATAAAAAAATAAATGGCACGTGCTATCAACCACCAACTACAAGATATATAATAAATATAAGATTTAATTTTGATGAAGATATTTTGGGGAGAAAGAAAATGACAAATTAATTAAAAGGGCTCCTATTTAAAGCACAATTAATTAGTCGAAAATGAGAGGTGGCATGCAGACAATTTAATTTCAATCTCTTTTTCCAAAAGTGTGGTTGCACTTATGTGGCATTAAAAAGGTGACTTTTTTTTCATTAAACTAAAAAAAAAAAGTCACTTTTTGGGGTTTGGAAAAGAAAAAAATTAACTTTTTAGTAACTAGTTTTTTTAGTTTTTGTTAATTTGACATTCTTACCTTTGAAATTAAGTTTAAAAAAAATTAAAATGTAAGAGAGTAAATTTGATTATTTTACAAATAAGCCAATAAATCAAGATTCACAAACGGAGCCTTAACTTCGATCTCTTTTCCCGAAAGGGTGGTTGCACTTATGTGGCACTTAAAAGATTTAGGTGGTATTTGGTTTATTTTTTTTATTTTTATTTTTTGTTTTTATTTTATATTTTAAAAATTTTAAAAGAAGGAAACAAAAAAATTCTCTGTTTTCATTATTTTGAGATTTTTCTTACTTTAGATTAAAAACGCTCAAAATAACTATTTGTTATTTTTTATTTTATGTATAAACTCATTTTCTGTTTTCTAAAATAATTTTTAAAAATACAAATGATCAAATGCGTTTTGAACTGTTTTTCTTTTTTTTAAAATCGTTAGAATGAAAAATGAATTCAAAATAGAAAATAAAAATAAAAAATAGAAAAACAATCCAAATGAGCTCTTAATATTTCCAATTCACTAATTATAGCCAAATTTCGTTGCTCCAAACAATAACAAGATGGTAGTGAAACGCAAAATTTTGAATTTTTTTCAAACATTATTTTTCCTTTAAGAAACTTAAATTCAATTATGTGATAACAACTATATATATAAGAGTGGAAACGAGTCGAATCGGGCTAAGTTATAACTTGTTTGAATTCAGCTCAAATTATTTTATACGAAACTCGAGCTTGATTTGAACTTTTATATAGGCTTGAGTTCACCTCAATAAAGAAGAATTTAATTTCGAACTCGGCTTATGAATAAATCGATTAAATCAAAATGACGTTATTTTATTTTAAAATATAATAAATAAAATATTATAAAAATATTATTAAAAATATATATTATTTTCACGAGGCTACTTGTAAACTTTTGAGTTGAGTTTTTCTAAACTCGAGCTTGAACTTAAATCTAAACAAGTTGCATATCAAACTCGATTCGAGCTCGTTTTAATTACGAACCAAATTCAAGCTGAACTCGAATAGTTCGTGAACAATTTGATTCGTTTCCACCAGTAATTTTATATATATATATATATATATTGTAAACCAAAAACACAAAAGTGATATATATTCAAGCTAAACTCGAATAGTTCGCGAACAGCTCGATTCGTTTCTACCAATAATATATATATATATATATATATATATTTATTTATTTATTGTAAACCAAATACACAAAAGTGATACAAGATAAAATTTGATTGAAAAAAATTAATAAAAATTAAATTTTCTTTTATTATTATTATTTTTTAGTAAACCAAACACTACTATAGAGATAAACAAATATGAAATGGTGAGTTGACGCAAATAAAAAAAAAAAGTAAAAAGGATAAAAAAATAAACATAAATTTATGTAACCTAAACTTTAAAAAAAAAAAAAAAGTTATTTGGGTTAGTCCAAGTGACTCGTAGTATATATATGTTGTCCATATAAACCATACGAGTTCAATTTCTGACTCAAACGGGATATGCGTAAGGGGCAGCATACATTTCTTTTATTTACCCATTAGTTACATAATTAGTTGAGAACTGCAATAAATCAATAAACGTAGAGTCTGTAAAAAAAAATAAGTAAAAATATGATCAATGCCGTTAAACATGATCAATGCCAAAAATAAGTAAAAAAAAAAAAAAAAATTGTAACCAGGCCCAATTATTCCCAAAGTGGTACAAGGATGTTGGCCTAGGAAGTAGAGTGAACGTAGAGTCTGTGCACCTAGAGATCAAACGACGCTTACACGAAGCGAGGCCGAAAAGAACCCTTCGGGTGTGAAAGTGATACCCAGCCAAGTCGGTTGGGGCGACGGTGGTGGGGTTCCTCTGTCGGTGTCACCGTCACAGCTGCCCCACCCTTGTCCAAATTGCAGTGGGACTCTTGGGAGGTGCTACAGTGGTCCACCCAGAGAAAGAGGTAGAGAGAAAGAGAGAGGGGGGGGAGAGTGAGAATTAAAAAGTTCCTCTAAGTTTATGGGCCTTATTTATTATTATTATTATTTTTAAAACTTTATGGCCCTTATTATAATGGTACAGATTGTTTGGATGAATAAGGGTGTGCAGCCAACCGGCAATTTAAAATGATCCTCTTGATCTGATCCAAAAATTCTTAAACCGGTCAAAGACCCGACTCGTTCTGTATAACAAAAAAAAAAATTATAAAATTATTACATTTTAAAATCATAATATTTTGAACAATAACAACAACAATAATAATATAACAATAAAATATAACATAAAAAAGATAAATTGCGTTTTAAATTTTATTATTTTAATAAATTAAAATAAAAATAACAAATTAAATTGTTTGACCCCTCTCGCACACAATAACTAATTTGACTCATTTGGTACATTTGGTGTAAAAAAATAAAAAAAATAAAAAATAGCAACTTGTATTCGAGCACTCTCACTTTTCTTTTTTTTTGAAAGGTAGCACTCTCACTTTTCACTTTTAGAAAAGTTGTGTGTTACAAAAAGTTTGTAAAAATAATAAAAAAAAGAATGTTGGAGAAAATTAAAAATGTGTTCGATAAATTTTAATAAGAAAAAAATTAAAAATTTTAATAAAAATTGGTAACAGATGAAAAATTTGTATTAGTTAGTGGTAACTAAATGAACGCTTAATCTATATTTTTACAAACAATTTAACCAATAGATCAAAAAATATTTAAAGATTACTGGTGATGTTATGTTAATGTACGATCTCAATTACTTACATGTATGACTAGAATTGTAATTGCATCACCCCCGACGAAGCTTGACATCTCATGAACATCCGCATGTTCCATATTTTTAAGCCAACATGCTCATATGAAAAATCAAATTAAATTAAAAATAAATAAATTGTGCAGAGGACTTGATAAAGAATCCAAAACCAAAAGAGATTTAAAATTTAAATTGCAGGAAAAAAAATAAAAAGGGAAGATGAGATATGATCCCTGAGCTGTCGGTGATGGTAGAAGAGATCCCGGCCAGCTTATTTTATCTAGCTGGTTATCCCGATTGTCAACCCAAACCATAACCGCAACATGAGATATTCTAGTTAGTTCATTTTACATCACATACAAAAGATAATCGCAACACAAACCAAGCAAGTCAGCCGGAATTAAAGTTCCATCTAAATCTGCCTATTATTTCATCAAAGAAAGTTGTTTGGAAACAAAAATTGTTGTAGAATACAAGACAAGCGGGACCTATCCGTGCGGGAACACACACTTCATTTACAACTGAAAAGGCCCAGTCTACATACCATATATGAAGAACAGTTCGTAAGGAATGTATAGAAAGACCAAGATTAGCCCACATGCATTTACAGTACAAATTTCCAATTCATTTCACATGCTTGCAACTTTCTTTACATCACAATACACTTCTCTTTCGGTGGTTTTGCTTCCTGTCTGGAAGACACGGATGAGCTCTTGCCAGTGTTCCTCGGCACCTGCGCAATTCCATTGGCTTGTTCACAATGTTTTTCTACTTGCTCCCATTGAGTTCTCATTATTATAAACATTTACATTTTGTGCCCAAATCCAAAACAAAACGCATAAAATGCTTTAATTTGTTTTACTCACACTTTGCGAGCTGGGGAAAAATAACATATGACAAGTTGTGAAAGCTGAGGCCCAGCAAAAACAGTAGTTCCTTATGGCCATCTTAATATGATATATTCATTTATCATATCTTCATTTTCAAGTATTTCAGATGATTAAACCAACCAATCTACTGCCGATATTATCTATGCCCAATCAAGTGAGAATCCTCAATGATGCTCAGAAAAAAATGCTTTGGTGCTTTCTTTTTGTTAATTCTTAAGGCAGAAAATTAGACAAGTACAGAACTAAAATCTAACCTGGGGTCCTGTGACCATCCTTGAACCGGCACTAACAGTCGGTTGCTGCACGTTATGCTGTGGCCGTTGTTCAAATTCCTGTTGTTGAAGAGCTATTGCCAATTGCAGGTCAGAACTGTCCAAGAAAAAAAAAATGAGTAAATGAGATCAATTTGTAGAATCATTTACCAACCAAAGAAATAAATAACAAGTTTGAACAGGAGTTCTCCCATAAAGGACCAGAAGTTTAAACCCCAAATTAACATCAACATTCAGTATCTCATTCCAATATTATTCCGAATAAGGTTGGAAGTATAAAACCAGAACCAAAACCAAACTAAATCTCTGAAGCTTCGTTTCTTGACCCAATGTTGGGAAGCTATGGCTTCAAAGATTACCTTTTTATCGGGAGGATAAAAAGCTTTCTTTTTCTCACACAAGCACAGAAAGATGAAGAGAGGTAGTCCTCTTCATTTCAAATTTTCTTAAGTTGGATCTAGTTGTTCTTGGTGACAAGAAAATTGCTAAAAACTTCATTCCATCCATCTGAAGTTTTTTTCATAAATTAGATGTACAGTTTCCTCAAAAAAGGCATTCAGGGCAGTGCAACATATTAACAAAAAGCCAACAGCTACAATGATAAAAAATAAAGAAACAAACCAAATTCATACACAACTACTGAAAGGAACTAAAAAGGCATCATTCTTCATATAGGAGCTGTACTACATCCTATGTGTACAAACTAGGAAGCTAGAAATCAATGCATTAAGTAATTAGTCCGGATAGTTACTTAAAACTTGAATTGGCATGTGCTGAATTGTCAATGCTGGCAAGATAGTCCTGCAGCACATAAACTAGAATTAGTTCCACAAAAGCAATTAGTAACAAACTTCAAAGGAAATGGAGGAACAAAAGAAAGCTACGCACAGCAGTACTGGTCATTGCATTTTGTTCATTCCACGTATTGTTGGCTTGATTTTCTACCTTGAATTCCTTAAAATTACCAGTCACAAACAATGTATTGCCATTTACCTAGAAAGAAAGAAACAAACTTAATGAAAGCTGGTAGAATGATAAGCCATGAAGAAATAATATTATCATCTTACTACAAAGTTTCTCAACTAATTTAACAAGTAAATGGAAACTTCAGAGGTATTAAGTTGACTCATGACTCTCAGAAAAGCTTTTGCAGCAAAAGTTTGAATTATCAGAATTTATCCCCCTTTTTGGAGGGGGACCCCTGGTATGTTGGCATTTTATTCCAATCTTCATTTATGACCAACAATGCTCACATCTAAAATATTTAAGATATAAGCCATCAGCAGGATACTAATAAAGATGATCACTCAAAATAATCTTACCTCATTTAACTTTTCCCACACCAAATCAGGCTGATTTATGTAACCTTGGTCTGTAGCCAAAATATACAGCTCACCTTCAAACTGCAAAAGCAATGAGATAATATAATGCAAACTAACCTCGAGGGAAACGGTACAATGATCCTATAGGGCCAGTTCAGTTTGTGTTTTGTTATACATTTTTGTATGCTAGTTTTCAAAACATTTGAAAAAAAAAACATGTTTGCCACATGCTTTCATTTTTTTTTTTTTTTTTGAATTCTCAAAATAACGCTCCGAAGTGAAAACACATAGTTTTGCTAAGCAAATGCAGACAGATGAACAGTAAAAGGAGCCCATTCTAACTTAGAATACTATTTGGAGAAAAACAACATGTTTCCTGTTTCATAGAAGGGAAAAATAAACAAAAAACAAAAAGAGATGACCCAGCCAAACAACCAATTGGTTATTTGCTTCCGTTGCAAATCAGCTAATAACATTGTTGCAAGCTCACTGGCCTTAACATTAAATGTTAAGTTACACCAACAGAAAGAAATGCTTGCAGGTAACTACCTTAAACATGGTGTTGAAGTGATTATTGCGGAAAAAGACACAAAGCTCACGTTCTTTCAGACCATCTTGCAAGCAAAATAGGCTGCAAATAAAAATAAATAAAAAATGTGTTAAACGAAAACCCACTAGCACCAAGAAAAAGAATTGGGAAATTCTACATATAAACGGAGATGTGGCGCACCCATGTATGGTCAACTGACTAGCATTATTCTTCAAAAAACTTTTGATCAGTTCCCCTACAGAAAATTGAGTAGACAGTAAGCAGAGTGTTCTGAATGAATTCAGAATGCCAACCACACATAAAAGTGCTAAAGAAGCTGAGAATGTATCATAAGTCTATTCGTTTGAGTCATGACATAGAGCACTTGTTACCTTGCCTTGGAGAAAATTCATCCTTGGAACTAGCATCATAGGCATCTCCACTACTTTTGTCCACTTGCTCTGCAAGAATAACCTCACCTTCATAAATAGGCTCTCGGTCTTCATAAGTTGATGCTCCTGATTCCAATATGCATTCCTCTCCTTCATAAATGGGCTCACTGCCATCAGCACTTGAAGCAAAAACATCAGGGACATCTGTATGTTGCCTTCTGCCACTAGATGAATCTGAATCTGCACGTGGTGCAGACAAACTAGAAAATTCTGCAGCATCACCCCCATGTTTATTATCTTCTGACCCATACATACCAGATGCAGAAGTGGATTGTTTTTGAACTCCATCATCTCCTCTAAACTCATAGATACGGTTTTCAGAATCAGATGCAGGATCTTGCTCAAAAGAGCCAGATGGCTCATTCTGATTCTTGACCAAAACATCAATACTGCTTTCTGCAACCACATCTTTAGATTTCACACATTTTCCAGATTCTTCAAGAGTAGACTGATCAGTGTGATTTGCTGGATCAATTTTTGAACAAACAGCTTCCCTTGGAACTGATTCATGAGTAATCAGCAAATTAATGGAATTGCTTGAGGCATTGCTATCATGGGACAAGGATAGTTCCTGAAGAGAAGACTTTTGAGCTTCAGCGTCAGCATACCCTTCGACAGTTTCTACATTCACTTCAGGTTCAGACTTATTGAGATGTGCACTTTCATTTGAACTGACAAATCTATTTTGCTCATTAGCATCAACTGTAGCTGATCCATTCACGGAAGTAGGCAATTCAACTTCAGACAATTTCAAGGCTCTCAACAACTGTGCTTCTTCCTCTGCATCTCCTTTTCTTACTTTATGGTGATCAGGGACAGCATGTGCAGAATCATCAAAAGATCTACCTCTTGAAAGGCATGGAGAAGGAACTCCAAGAGTAGCAGTTGTTGCAGCAGCAAAATCAATAGAATCTTCTTCAGAATTAATTTTTTGCTTACCCTCCATACTCCTTGTTTCAAGGGCAACAAGGTCCCCTGTGAGAGTATTATAAGACTTTGACCCAATTGCATTGGCAGTATCTTCATCCTGATACACATTGACAAAGGGCTATGACCATCAGATCAAAGGAACTTGCCTCGTATATATGCTTTGGTGTGAGATCTTATTGGATTAATAGAGTCCTGATCCTATCCGATCCAAATTTTATACTTCTTTTTTTTTGGTCGAAATTTAAAAATTTAATGCTTTGGTTTGCTTTATACGCCAGTTTTCATCGTTTCTATATTTATAGTACAAATGACTATTTTAGACTAGGTTTAAATCAATTACAAATAAGTCATGTTGAATCAAATATGCTAAAATAAAGAATACCATTTATAGCATTTCATGGAAACTATAAAATTAAAGAAATACAGATACAATTCAAGTATATATTATCTCTCACTTTAACATGCTTTGCTTTCTAACAATGCTTCATCAAGGCACGCATACACTTTTCCTCAATTGCTATGTCGTTCCATAGTAGATCATTTGACTTCTTTTTTTTTGTAATATCATTTCTTCAACTAATCAAATAGCTTAGGACTATATATTTTTTATTTGCCTTTTTTTTTAACCACTAATGTTTTGTTATTTATTTCTTCTTCTCATTAAAAAAATAAAAAATAAATAAAATCAACTATTAAACCTAAGAAACTCTTTTTCAAAATCTATTTTATTGCTTATTTTCTTCTTTTCCCATGCATCTTATTTAGGATACATAATTCTTTCTTTTCTTTCAAGGTGATCCAGTTTTTTTTTTTTTTAACTGTTACTTTAATTACTCTTTGGTTTATAATAAATAAAACCCTTGATTTCTTTTACTTCTCTCCCACGTCAATCGATTTCTAAAAGTAGCTCTATTTACTATTCATTTTCTTACAACAATATATGGTATAAAATACGTTAATATATAACTTTTCTTGCCCACTGGCATATATATAAATATTAAGTGGTTGTATTAAATTTCAGAAGATGTTTACTTCGTATCATTTAATCACATTTAGTGATTATCTCTAATTAATAATATTCTTGTATGAACCCTTAACCATACTTTTTCCTTTTTGGTAAGATCCTCAATCTGTTCTTGTAAACCTCAACTGTCAAATGTAGGATACTGATTTTGATAATCTTGAAAATAGCATCACTCAAACTCTATTGCATTCCCATGCTCGAAAGCTTGCGTTTGCACATTCCAAATCAATCAATTCCAAAGGAGCACATATTTGGAGTGAGTCAATCACCACAGAATAAAGTAGAAGGAACACAAAGAATTATGACATAAGGCTTGTTAAGCAAGTAGGAACTCCTAAGAAAGCTTTAAATCACATTGATACCACTCCTTTACTTATTTGTTGAGAGAAAAAGGGTAGGGGAACTGTTTCCAAATCAATAGACTGGCAATATTGAGAACCCATCAAACCAAAAATGGGAGGAATTCTCCCATAACATGCAATACAATGAAGGCCTATAAAAAAAAGAACAAAAGAAGAGAGAGGACCGAAGATGGAGAAGCCCTGTAAGTTATGCATATTGAATATTTTTCTATATGGCTGACAAAATTTTTGGGTTATCAGGACTTAGCTAGACATTCCCGTCAACTAGGAACAATGCTAATGGTCATCGATAGAAGAACTCACGAACTCACTGAAGACAAGCAGAGAGAGAGTTAGGGTGGTTATGGAAAAAGGTTAACATTAGGGGCCATTTGGAGTTCCAAAGTTTTCCAAATTTAGTGATTATCTCTAATTAATAATATTCTTGTATGAACCCTTAACCATACTTTTTCCTTTTTGGTAAGATCCTCAATCTGTTCTTGTAAACCTCAACTGTCAAATGTAGGATACTGATTTTGATAATCTTGAAAATAGCATCACTCAAACTCTATTGCATTCCCATGCTCGAAAGCTTGAGTTTGCACATTCCAAATCAATCAATTCCAAAGGAGCACATATTTGGAGTGAGTCAATCACCACAGAATAAAGTAGAAGGAACACAAAGAATTATGACATAAGGCTTGTTAAGCAAGTAGGAACTCCTAAGAAAGCTTTAAATCACATTGATACCACTCCTTTACTTATTTGTTGAGAGAAAAAGGGTAGGGGAACTGTTTCCAAATCAATAGACTGGCAATATTGAGAACCCATCAAACCAAAAATGGGAGGAATTCTCCCATAACATGCAATACAATGAAGGCCTATAAAAAAAAGAACAAAAGAAGAGAGAGGACCGAAGATGGAGAAGCCCTGTAAGTTATGCATATTGAATATTTTTCTATATGGCTGACAAAATTTTTGGGTTATCAGGACTTGGCTAGACATTCCCGTCAACTAGGAACAATGCTAATGGTCATCGATAGAAGAACTCACGAACTCATTGAAGACAAGCAGAGAGAGAGTTAGGGTGGTTATGGAAAAAGGTTAACATTAGGGGCCATTTGGAGTTCCAAAGTTTTCCAAAAACTTCAAAAGTTTTCAAATTCCTCCAATCAAATTTCACCATGTGTCACTTTTACATCACATCAACAATAACTTTTCATTTTTTTTTTTTTTTTGGTTTTTTTGACACTCCAAACACCTCCTTAATGTGAAGTCGATGAAGTCGGTATTTATAAGAGGATCAGACCAAGGAGGTTGCCCTCTACACGCCACGGTTCAAAGTATCGTCCAAGATGGCTGTTACCTTGGCATCTTGAATCGGTATCAACAAAGGTTACACCAAGATTTAAAATCGCTTCGAAGAAAATCGCCAATTGCATTCAACTCACCTCATCTCAACTGATATTTGTTGAAATATTGGTGATGCACCAATACACGGGGATACAGCAGGGAGATATCAATGCAATGACAATATCATAGCCAAACAAAAAGAAAATTGAAAACGAGAGTTTGACCTTCATTACTTCAGAGCTGGACTCACAGATCACAATTGCAACCTTAACTCACTTTAGATCTAAACAAGAGAAACATCTAACATTCACAATCGCATCACAAGTATGTGGGTTCACAAATTGACTCCGCGAACCATTGCCGCAGGCTCACAACCTCGTCTTTGTAGTTCCCATATCGCAATGCCATCGCAAGCTTGTCACCATCGACCCATCACTAGCATCGCAACCTCATCACAATCGCTGTTGCTGTCATAGCATCACCGCAGCATCACAACCTCACTATCTCAGATACACTGAAGTTTCAAAGTCAATCCCCCCTCCATGTACAATGCACGTTGATTGAACATCTTTTTGTTTTTCTTTTCTTTTTTTTCCTAATTTTAATTAGTGAAATTTGAATGAATATACATTAGAGGGGGAAAAAATAAAAAGTATACTTTAAGGAATTTATTACATAATAGACTTTTAGTATTAATCATACTTAGCATTATTTAATATTTTTATAATTATATTTTTATTGAACACATTATGAAAATAGTGTTCTAATATTTTTTTTATGAATCAAATTCTCAAATAAAATATATATTTATTTTATTTTATATATAATATATATATGTTGTGACTAAAATTAAAGAAAATATTGACCATGTATGGTTTATAAAAAATGTTATTTGTGCAAAATTAGCTCTTTTGCATTTTATAAGTACTTTATCTAAGGTTTAATAAAATAGTTACTATATATTTGGTCGTGTAATACATTAATTTGATTATTTAGAATTTTTTCATATTTTTAAAATTTTTTAAACTAAAAAAATGCAAAATTTGCATATTGCCCAATACTGCGATGTTGGGACTGTATAAAAAATTCTTGGGTCAATACAACGACCGCAACTGCGACTTTGAACCATGCTACACACCCAAAATTGTAGTCCTCAAGATAGGTTGGCAACCAGCAATGCATGGCCTAACCCAACCTTTAGCAGGAGAACACCCCAACCAAGCAGTGAAAGATTCTCGCATGGTCGAGTGGTAAATGGATCATGGAAGTACCATATGTGTAAGCATGTTCTAGTTGTTTTATCCAGTAGTGCCTCTCTCTTTAGACAGGTTCTTTAACCCTACCCACCAAGTCGTTTGTCCTTGACAGTCTTGCAAATGAGTCGATGGCCGCGAAGGTCTTGGGGATCTTGATGGTAAAGGGATGCACTTAGTGGAACTCTAGGCCTTACTCCTAACCTAAGGTGAGTGTCTTTCATGAATGTTGAGTTCTAAGGTCTATTGATAGCAATGTAGAAGGTCCCACTGGAGAGGCTTCCTGTGAGTAGATCCATGGAGAGTTCTAGCTGCAAGAAGGTGTTAGAGAGGTCCAACACAAGGAGTGGGGGATGGGGTTCTATACGGAGTCTTAAAAGCACCATGATGACGCACTCGCGTGAGGGGCATGCTACTTGTTAAGAATGTAAACAGATGAGGTACCCGCCTAATTAACCAATCTCATTACCAAACCCATTTATTTTTTGCTTACCGTTACCTCCCAAACCTGTTTATTTTTTTAGTTGGAATCCCAAACCTGTCCTGTCCCAAACCCACAAAACCCATCGCAAACCCACAAAACCCGTTTATGTTCAATTGGTCAAATTAACCGTCAAAAATCCGATTTGAGATAAAAAATAAAAAAAAATTTAGAAGTAACAAAAATATTAAATTTATTAATTGAACAAATTCATTAGTCAACGGACCTCCAAGTTTTTTTTTTTTTTTAAAGGTAAACTAAATATACTATAAATAGTTGAAATAAATGTACAAAATACACAGGGACATATCCTTAGAACAGTATAATAGGAATTACAGTTCATAAAAGACTTCCAAACCCAATATGGAAGTTGGAACAATCTATGACGTATGAAAATAGCACACAACAAATTATAAATTAAACAAGTCCAAATGAATTATCCCAACAAAGCCAAGTGCAGCTACCAACAAAGCATAAATGACCTTGACTTACGAAGTTCAAAAATTTTATTTTAGGGATAAAATTGTAATTGTAAATATATAAATATATATTTTCTTTCTTTTTTTTTTATTAAACGGGTACTTAACAAGTACTATACAGGTATCAGGTATCAAGTACCCTATAAGCATAAGCGGATATCGAGTATCTTACAGGCAAATTCCAAACCCGTCCCAAACCCGCATGGGTAATAAATTTCCATCCCAATCCCATTAAGGTATTTCCCAAGGGGTTTTCATTGGGTTCGGTCGAATCGAGGACCCTCTTGTACCCGTCCCCTGTGTACCCATCCCACTGACATCCCTACCGCTTGTGGAGACTTCCAGTTGGTCTAACATGGAAGGGGCTGACAATGACATGTCCATGTGCCCACAAAATTCATTTCTCTTCCCTACTTATTCTTCCCTTTCTCTATTTTCTCACAAGATCTACACTACCACGTGTTCTTAACGCTACAAAAGAGGCTTAACACTCGTCTCAATGAAGTGCCTAAAGATTGTATTTTCCTTATTTTCTTCTTTTTATTAGATATCTTCCAGTAAAACATAGCGTAACAATTATTGTGCAACACTGCAATCACATGATTTTTCAATATTAAATCTAACAACACTCAAGTCTATGCCAAAATGAAGAAGAAGACGGGATATCTCAAATTCTAAGAAAACAAATTAGGTGCAGCAAGTACACAGTTACTAAGATGTAGACCTGCAGTAAATCATCCATTCTCAAATAAAACATATATTCATAATAGTCATCTTAAAAGAAGTGAAGGAAAATGCAGGCACTTAGCACAATAAAAGAAGATTGGACATAAATTTCCTAAAGCATCCCATCTAGATACCATGAAAGGTGGGATATAAAAAAATGACATGGGATAACACCATGGACAGTAAACTGGCAACATAGTCATGTGTAACCACACTAGAAGTCTAAGACTGCAATAGAATTCGCAGCTCCTCCATTCCAATAAGTGGAGGAGATAGAATAGATATAAACTGAGACGAGTTCTAATTTCACATTGACAACACCACAAAATTTTCCTTAGTTTTCTTCTTAGGCATAGAAAAAATTTAGCAACGTTGAACTGTGTAAGCATGCTACTGTAGCCCATGATAAGGCTATGGCATAGAAGTCTAGTTGGTAAAGCCACAAGGAGCATCATGAGGCTCAATATAAAGTGCAAAACTCAATAATTATAATCCAACCAGCCGTAAATGCAGCCCCCAACACAAAAAGAGTTGGGGGGGGGGGGGAGAGAGAGAGAGGGGGGGGGAAGAAAAAGAAATATGACTTGTTCTCAATGATAAATGTTTGAGGCCCAAAAAGAACATACCTGGGGATCAACTATCCAACCATGATAAAGTGGAATGTCCAAAAGATCAAATATTGCACACTCAGGAGTAAACTCAAAATCATGAATTCTGCGAAAATTATGCATGTGTTGTGGTCAACATTAATACAACTGGATGAGACTAAGCACCACAACAGGGAACTACTGAAATGTGAGGTCAATAGGCAAGAAATTGTTAGAAATTTTACCTCCTAAATTTTATATTTACATCTATTCCAGTTGCAAGCCGAGGAAGCAAATCAATTGCATCAGCGATGTTCTGTTGCTGGTTTTCAACATATCCTGCATCTTTGTTCTGTACCCCAATCAAAAAGGGTTAAATTTAACACAAAACAACAAAAAGAGAATTTTCCCGATTTATGGCTCTCATCAGATATGGGAGAAATGAAAAGAAAATACTATAAACAGCCAAGAAATGAAAGCACTTGTACCCTGATTGCAGCAATTTTTTTTTTTTTTTTTTCATTCTCTCATTCTAAAAAACAAACAGTTTAAAATTATCAGAAAAAAACAGAGTAATTACATTAACGTTAGTGTTTGAATCAATTAACCGCTCCGCAACAAGTGATAGCAATTTCTCCTGCGAGACTTCTCCAATGTCTGGACTTAAATTCAAGTAGTTCTTTAGCAGAAGAACGTTACCTGTCAAACAGCGCACATACTGATTATCCAAACGCACCTTTAACTATAATTCCGAACACAATCTCACAAGCAAAAGCCCCAGCTTCTCATCAAATTAACTAGCCGAGAATTATCACGCTGGCAAACATCTCATAATCTTAACATTCAAATCAAGAAAACTATTACACTGTATAAACAGGAAATATCTTGATTAAGAAACCTAAATCAATTATCATCAAATCATAATTCTTTAACACTTTATCCCAAAATCAAGAACAACAAAGACCTAGAATTTCACAAAATTCATTTCCCAAAAAATTGAATTTTGAGTCGTGCACAATCATACAGAGACACTCCAATGATCATTTCTTAACCTTAAATCAGACAATTCCATTAAGAAACATTATCATGATTGTGCGACAGTTCAAAGAGATGGAATGCTAAACGTACAAAAAAAACCCTAGGTGAGGATGAGAGAGAGGGGGAGAACGAGATGGTTTACAGATAGCGAGGAGAGGGCAGGGACCATTGTCGTTCTGAAGGATTATCGGTGTGGTGCGTCCCAAGAACTGAATCACCTTGGTCTTGTGCACCATTTCCTGCACTGGTTCGTCTCTTCGCTCTTCGGGAGAAGCCATAGGTGGACCTTCTTCGAAATACTCCGACGCGGCGAAATAAGTTATATACTTATATATATGTATGTATAGAGAGAGAGACAGAGAAGATCCAGAGAGAGGTAGACAGAGGGGCAAACACGAGTCACGGATGAGGAGAAAATTTGAGAGAGAACGGAGGACGAGAGACAAGTCTGACGGCAACACCAAAGCTCTCCACCCTACGGTTCTTTTACTGTTTTCCGGTACCAATTAAGACATGTGAACAAATCCATTAGTAATCTCCCAACATCTGGCAATTTAAACAACCAATCAAAAAGAAAATTAAAATGTAACTCGTAACGTAACGTGGATTTTAAATTAATGGGTATGAAATTAAATTATATTCAAATATAAGATAGATAATTAATATACTAAATTGCTTAAATTCATGAGACGATTTATATTTAAATTAATAAACTTTTGTATGTAAGCAATTTTTCTAATAAAAAAACTAAATTCGTATATTTTATTTTCATAAATAGAAATATAACTTAAATATTTCGATTATTCTCTGATTTGGATTAAATTAAACTTTAAATTTAAATAAGATCTGGTAGAATCCACTCGGTGATATACTACTAAGTTTTTATCCATTGGGATAAAACAGAAAATCTAGAAAAGAGAGTGCAATGTTTTAGGGGAAAAAAATTAAAAATTAGATTCGAACATTTAAAAAATGGAAATAATGCAAAAGAAGAGATTTAGTTACATTTTATCAATCACTTCTTCAAACCAACAAAGCAGATATTACAAGTATATGCATATATCGTTTAAATGAGGTAAATAATATTTTTACTTTAAAAAATATTATATTTTGTTACATGAGTGAATAATTTCATTTTTAGAATGATAGGGAGTCATTTGGTTTACTATAACTCTTTACAAAATTTTACAAATCTCTACAAAATTCAAATTCTCTACTCGCAACACAAATTACGAAGTTACAAACTCTATAAATTTATACTAATTTATATAACTCCAAATACACTCAATATCTTCTCCTTCAAAATAATACATTTATACATATGAGAATTGGTGGATTTAAGAAGGAGCGAGTGGGGGTAGTTGCCCTCACTGACTACCAAACGTTTGTATATTTTATATATTTTTTGTATAAATTTTTATATTTTCTTAATATAAAATATATAAATTATCCTTACTAAAATTTAGTCGTTATTTAAATTTTTTAAGGTTTAATTTTTTAATTTTGTTCTCACTTAATAAAATTTTTGGATACGTCCCTACATATGAGCTCTATAACTAAGAATATATTTAATGCCCTGAAAGACATGATTAAATCAAATTTTTACATAATAATTTTATTTTGCATTCGGGAATATCTTCATATACACTAGGAATAAGGATACGAATACTTTTATATGCTAAAATTTTTAGGGTTGTTCCAATTTTAAACTAAATGCTATATGTTTTTAATTTTGTGTAGTTAAGCAATAGATTGGATTAAGATTTAATGATAAAAATAATTCGGGTTACCAAATTTTTGTACTGTATAAAATAATTAGGCTTGAACCCAAAATAATATAAAAGAAATTTTTCTAGATTTATAATCCTAGACGTGAATATAAATTCATATTTTATGAACTGAAGAACTTTCATGAAAATATTTTACCGATTTATTTTTCCATAACGTGAAACTTAAATCACAGTGACTTACACATCGGATTGTGAAAAGCGATTCCACCTAAAATTAAAAATTGAATCAAAACTTTGGTTATTATATTTATATTTCACTTAAATTGATTTGTTCTTCTGGTTTAATTTATTACTAGTTTTAATATTTAAGTAGATTTTTTATTTAATTAAATTATCTTAGTTAAATTTCATCTAATTGGGTTAAGTTATTTGAACGGTTGTTTGACTAGAAAATTTTTAGGGAATTATTCTCTTAAAACATTTGAAAACCTTTCAATTTTAAATTATATAGTCGTTAGGTTACAACCTTTAAAATTTAGAAAATATTGCATAGGTTCCCTAAGGATTCGATCTTAATCTCACTGAGTTAAAAATACACCACATACCCTTACACTTGAGAGTTATTTCTAGACGCAATATTTAGAGGTGGTCATCCAGCAAATAAATTCCTTTTCAGAACCTAAGAAGTGGGTCCCTTTTTCAGACCTCATGAGCTTTTTACATTTATTAAAAATCATATACTACAATTCTAATGCTTTTATAAGTAAAAGAAAAAGTAAAGTTGTAGCATTTTATCGATGTAGGACTAAGAAACAAAAGTTTTGTGAAAGATTTCAGCTATTCGTTGAATAATAAAACTCAATCTCAACATTTGGATCTTAATTTGTAAAAGTAACATTTTTAAAAATTGTCATATTTTATTATATATGTTAGAATATGAAGAATAAGAAAGAAAATTCTGAAGGGAATAATTGAATTCTCTGTATTAATGTGTAACATGTGTACATATATATAGACTTATGAATTTCCTAAACACAAGTCACCTAAATAAGGTAACCAAATATGCTATGATGTACATAAGGTAACTAAATATTAAAGAATAATATATATACATTAGAATATTTCTAACATGCCCCTGCTAACTCAAGGAGGTATAGAAGATATCAACTTGAGTTTGTAAATTAATTCATGAAATCTTTTAGGAGGTAATACTTTCGTAAACAAATCAGTAATCTGCGCAACAGAAGTCACGTGAACAAACTGTATAGTACCCTGTACCACATGTTGACGTACAAAATAACAATCGATCTCAATGTGTTTTGTGCGATCGTGGAAAACATCATTGTGAGCAATTTGAATGGTACTCCGATTGTCACAGTAAATGGTCGTGGCAGTAAGATGAGATACACCCATGTCAGAGAATAACCAACGAAACCAGAGTAACTCTTATGCAGTGTCAGTAAGAGCACGATATTTCTATTTCAATGCTAGAGCGGGCAATGACAGTCTATTTATTGCTGCGCCAAGAGATAAGAGAGTTACCCAGGAAGAAGCAAAACCCAGTGGCAGATCGTTGGTCAATAGGATCACCAGGCCAATCAGTATCAGTGTAAGCTTGAAGATCTAGCAATGTCTGAGAAGAATAATAAAGTCCATAGAATAAGGTGCCCTTAACATATTATAAAATACGGAGACTGTGGTATAGTAAACTGAGCGATGAGCTGATATGAATTAACTAACAATATGAACAGCATATGCAATGTCAGGTCGAGTAACAGTGAGATAGACAAGACTCCTAACTAACTGACGATACAATGTGGCATCAGACAGAGGCATGCCATCGAGAGGTGTGAGGCGAACACCAGGCTCTAGCAAAGTAGAGGTAGCCGTAGACTGAGTAAGCTCCATAGATTTGAAATGTTGCTGATTGCGTCTGCAAGACTTATTGGTGACACTGATGATTTAAGTGTCAAAGGCCTCGCTTGTGACAGTGAACACATTTACGATTGGGACACAATAGTAAAGAGTGATTAGGTTGCTTGCAGTACTTACATGGAGATTGATCTAAAGGATGTCCATAAAAAGAACTTGACGTAGTAGAGTGAGCGGCATAGGCAATATCTAGTGCCTAAATTTGGAAAGAGCTAAGGCGAGTTTATTCGAAAAGAAGCTCCAAGATCACTTGATCAAGATTGGGAAGAGGGTTGCGATGTAAGAGAGATGCTCGAACTAGCTCAAAACTATCATTCAAGGCCATAAGAAATATGATCAACCATTGATTATCACGATAGAGAGCAAATTTCTTTACATTGATGGAATTAGTCTAATCAGGTTCACAGGCAGATAGTTGATCCCAATAAACTTGCATCTTAGCTAAAAAGCTGTGAATTGATTGGCCAGGTTCTTGACGAAGACGGTGAAGTTGGGCCATAATTTGATATTAGTGAGTAAGATCATTAGTGGTGTAGCGAGAGCGAAGAAAATCCCAAATCTCTTTAGCAGTCTCAAAACGATGAAATTGAGATCCAATAGAAGAAACAGAGGTATTACGAAACCAGGTAATGATTTGATGATTCTTATTGTCCTATTCGTCAAGACAATCATTAAGCTTTTCGTTGGATTCATATTCATTCTTGGTCGGAGGGCGGATATCATCAGAGACATAACGCCAGAACTTGCGTCCTTTTAGAAAACTAGACATAGCATGAGCCCAAAGTAGATAATTAGGGTCGGAGAGAACAATGGTGATGGGTTAATTAGCATCCATACGCTCCATGAATAATACCATGCAAGTAGTATGTTTTAAAAGTGAAATCTGGCAGAACCGATTTTAAAAATGAATTTAGAGTGATTAAAAACCCTAGGAATTGTGTTGAACCGGTCAAGAATGAAAGCAGAGGGGCCTGAACCGACCATTAGAATGCAGAAAATCGATCTGAATCGGTTTAGGGTGAACCGACGCCGGGGGGAACTGCAACGCTGGAGGAAGCCGCACTGGAGTCGTAGCGTAGAAGATGGCTACACAAGAGTTGTGGCGTGAGGCGAGTCGCATACAAGAAAGGCGACTTAGATGAGCCACGACTAAGGAATCACAGGTGGAGGCGCGTGACCAAACGGTGGCGCACGGGCTTGCTTTAGGGGGCGCGTGGGAGCGCATGTGAGGGTTTTTGGGCAAGATTTTTGTACGAGTAGACTCAGAAAGATAAGACGAATCCAATGGTATGTTGGATTTGTAGGATAGAGGGACTAGATTAGGCACAGAAGTTGAGGTGTAAGGTTAGGTTGTTTTTGGTGACGGTGCAATCAACTATGAAAACTTAATTGACTATGGCTCTAATATTATGTTAGAACATGAAGAATAAGAAAGAAAATTCTGAATGGAATAATTGAATTCTTTGCATTAATGTGTAACATATGTATATATATATATAGACTTATGAATTTCTAAACACAAGTCACCTACATAAGGTAACCAAATATGCAATGATGTATGTAAAGTAACTAAATATTAAAGAAAAATATATACATTAGAATATTTCTAACAATATATACTGTATAAAATAATTATGAATAAATATTCAATCTTTTTTTTTAAATGAAAATTTGTCTACTGTCTAATTTTTATGGACTTTGCGCAGCTCCCCTCGTCCTGGTTGTAATCCAAAGTTTCATCTTTCATCCGAATGATGCTACTGTATTTGCTAAAGTCGTTGCGCAAACGTAGCTCTTGAAAAGTCCCTCAAGAAGCTAATTTCGAGTAAAGTTGTTGTACGTTAGCAAATATTGCCCGCACGATGAGTGATTTCACAAGGCATCTAATGGGATATAATTTTAAATTTTGAATTTTTAGTAAAAAATTAATCATATAAATAGAGAATAAATAATACCACACCCTGTAAATTTTGTATGTATCTCAGTTTGAAAGAATAGTAATGCCACACTCTTTTAGATTTTGTATATATCTCAATTTGAAGTATAATAATACCACAATCTCTTGGTACAGTTAAGATTAACATAGGTTGTGTTTGGTTGATCAAAAAATATAATAAAAGTTTTAAAAAGTACAATAATAAAAATTTGATGTAAAAGTGATATATGACAAAACTTGATTAAAAGAAAGTATAAAAAGTTGATACAAGTTGAGAAGTCTTAGTTAGTTTTATCTAACCAAACACTCTCATAAATTATAAGAGTAAAAATTCTCCAACAGTTCTTGCAATTAGTTAAAATTTTAAACTTTTCATTATTAAAAAAAAAAAAGGAGTCTTAAAAATAAAGTTTTAGATAAAACCTCAATTAGTTGCACGGGACACAATTTTGGCATTCTCCAATGCCTCCTGATTCACCTTTTTGTTTTTTTTGGGCGTATTATCGATGTTCGGTTGAATACTAGTTTTGATTGCGCCACGTTAAAACTACCTAGCTACTCTTACCCCCTCACCACCGGTTCATCCCGCATCGCTAGTTGAGTTGAAACTTTGGATTGCTATGGTCCGTGTGACAATGCAAACAATAATACAATTATAGAGGTGTTTGGAGGCACAATTTTTAGTAATTTTTAATATTTTTTATTAAAAATTGCTAGTTTTAATTATTGATATATTTAGTGAAACAAATTATAAATTTTAGAAATTTTTTGTAACTTTTGAGTGTTTGGTAAAATTTTTAGCTATTTTTAACAATTTTTTGTAATTTTTGATAATTTTAAACTAAGAAATTACTGTAATAGAGTAGAAAAGTGATAAAAGTTCGTGGTTTGCGAAACATTGAAAAATCAAAAGTTGATTTTTTTGCTTAAAATTTTACTATCAAACGCCCTCTATATCAAGATTTAATACAAAAATATAATATCTAACCCTTTGGTTTATGCTAAGGTAGAGTTTGGGATGTGAAATTCTACAAAGATTACAAAAAGTTATCAATTTTTTTTAAATTTATTCAATTAAATTTTATCACGTGTTATTTTTACATCATTTATTTTGTGCGCCATCCAAACACCACCTAAATCTTTCCAAATGATTCAAGGAATAAGATAAAAAGGTGAAATTAACTTTTTGTACAACAATTTTACCAAAAGTTACATAAAGTTATCAAATTTCACTAAAAATTTTAAAAGGTTATCAATTTTTTTAATTAAATTTCGTTAAATATCACTTTTCATATCAATTTTTTATACTTTTCTTATGTATATATATATATATATATATATTTATTTATTTATTTGTCATTCAAACACCCTCTAAACACCCCAAATGACAATGCCATGCGAATTCCGCGTAACAATATTATTGCCCAAAATGGCCTTAGGTTGAGATTTACTGCGGTGGTGGTTTATTTTATTTTATTTTTCATTCAATTTATATAAAAAAAATTATTAAAAATTAATTATATATAGATGGAAGTAGATATATATAAAGTTGTAATAGTAAAGCGATTGATAATGGCATTTAATAACTGATATGCCGCGCATCTGTAATTGTATCAATTC
Organism: Vitellaria paradoxa; assembly: GCA_019916065.1. NCBI lineage: Eukaryota > Viridiplantae > Streptophyta > Magnoliopsida > Ericales > Sapotaceae > Vitellaria > Vitellaria paradoxa. The sequence goes on from CM034235.1 coordinate 4,896,814, forward strand.
CTAATAAAATGTGACAACTATTGCCTATATATTTCCTTCACTGAGAGAGGCCATTAATGCCAAACCAGAACTAGAGAAGGAATTAACTGTGCTTAGATTCGTGTTCTCAGTGGCTTGTCTCAGGGCGCCTGCCTAATGCAAATAAATTATAAAAATAAATAAAGAGTGTTTAGTTGATCAAAAAGTACAATAAAAATAGAAGAATTTGATATAAAAATGATATGTTTAATTAGAGGAAAGTGTAAAAAATTAGTAAAAATTAATAAATTTTGATTGATTTTGACTAATCAAATATCCCATTACATTAGACTAAATCTATAACTACGGTACGCAGCATTTGGTGAGAAATCGTTCAGCACGACAACTATTAGACGTCCTTCTAATTTTATATATTAAATTAAAATGTTATTATTGAGATAATGAATAATTCTTTTAGGTTATACATAATTATATATTTATAAAGCTATACAGATTTTAACTACCTCATTTGGTTGCACAAAAAAGTGCTACTTTTAGAAAATTTTGCGTAGTTATTTGTTTTATAACTTTCAATTTTTTAGTCTTTTTTTATCAAAAAAAATTTTTAAAAACTTTTTCAACTCTTAACAAACAATCAAAACTTACTAAAAGTTGTTAGGAATTACTGAAATTTTGTTTAACTTTTTGTTAAACAATCAAAAATTACTGAAACTCACTTAAAATTTTAAATTTTTACCAAATGTACATGTAAAAAAATTCAATTACTAAAAGTTTCACTTTTTTGTACAACCAAATAGACACTAAATACTTGTTTGATTGTGACATTTTTAACAATTTTTAGTGAAAAATTATTGAAAGATGATAGAAGGTTTTTAAAAATTACTAAAAGAATAAAAATTTTTAAAAGTTGTTGAGAGTTATTAAAAATTATTAAAAATTTGAAAATGTCGAACGGACGTTAAAATAAATTTTAATAGGTAAGGAAATAGATAGAAAAAAACTAAATTAAGATTTACAAGTTATGATCAAGGACTAAAGTTTCATTTCGTTAAGATATTTTAGTTAGCATGAAAACGAGAATCTCTCAAAACTATTTCGGAAATATTTTGAGAACAATACAAAAATACTAAAACATTTTATGATGTTTAGAGGTATACATTGAAATATATCTAAATATACAAAAGTTTAATATTAAATATTTAAGCAACTTATTATGTTATTATATATACTTTGATGAAAATATTAGAAATATTATTTCGCTACAATGGAGTTTCAATCTCTTGAAAAATAAAAAGGAATAATATTTGATTAGAATAGATAATTACATTTGGGTCCCGTTTGGCATCAAGAAAAAACTTAAAAAATTATTATAAATCTCTAACAACCCATTTATCTCTAATTTTTCCGCCATCACTAATTTCAAAAAAATTCTAATATTTCACTAAAAAAAAAATCTAGAAGTAAGTTAACTGAATGTGTAAATTTTTTATACAATCATATTTTTCGTGTCGAAAGTTTTCAAACAAGTATCATTGTCGCTCTTTTTTGTGAATTTTTTTTAATCGTAAGAACAGATTTGGAAAACCGTTCCCACGGTTTACTACTTTTTAAAAAAAAATTGAGCCAAAATTAACCCAAAATCACATTTTATCTCAATTTATTTTATTTTTTTTTACTCCAAACGGGACCTAATAAAATAATTTGATAAATAAAAATAACTTATCAAAGACTTTGAACCTTTAATAAAATCTAATCCATTTCATATCCATTGAAAGTTACTCTAGGAACATTTGTACTATAGTTGTTGTAATATTCAAAAATTTTAAATTTTTATAAATAATTTTTATTTGATCAATCAACAATTAATAATTTTTTATTTGATGACGTTAACCGGAATTTCGATAAAGATTTAAAATCTTATCTTAAGCTAGAAATTTGTACAATAGAAAAAATTTATTTTGATTTTTTATTCTTCATTGAGATAAAGAGAAAGAATAATGTTAAAATATTAATCCTTAAAGTCAAACACACCTTAACTTATAAACTAAATTTGAACCAACCAAACCCATAACGCATGGGCATCATCTTCTTTGCTCGTTAGGAGAGATTTTCAAACTTTACAAAAGTTTATTTTGAAACACTATATGGTAATTACTTTCAACGAGTTCATTTAAATTAAAATACTTTAAGAATGAAAACGAGTCAAATCGAATCGAACTTTAATTTATTTGAGTTTAATTCGAATTTATATATAAACTTGAGTTCAGCTCAATAAAAAATAATTTAGGTTTGAACTTAGCTTGCAAATAACTCGATTACACTAAAATGATATCATTTTTGTTTAAAATATAATAAATAAAATATTAAAAAAATATAATAAAAATATTATTAAAAATATATATATATTATTTTAATGAGTTTGTTCGCGAATTTTTTAGCTGAACTTTTTTAGACTCGAGCTCGAACTCGAATCTAAATAAGTCATAAATTAAACTTAGTTCTAGTTTGTGTTAGTCATGAATCATGTTCGAGTCAGTGTTTTTCAAACCAAACTCAAATAACTCGCGAACAATTCGATTCGTTTACGCCCCTAAATTATTTATATGCTTTGCCTTGAAAATAATCCACACCTTTTCTCCCTATCCTGCCAAATTTCTGCCCAACTCACCAATTTACTAAGTAAAAACTTGAGATCCCTGGCTGGCTTTAGGTGGAAGATAAGGGTGACAGGCATGGTCAGAAGAGGAAGAAATCCTCAATCAATTGGCTATTAAAGACTGGAGGGAGGAGAAGTGCAGAGTTCAATAAAATTTAGAAAATAATTTGAGATCGGTGGTGTATTTTGGAGGAAGAAGGAAAGATTAAAAACTTTCGTTTTCAAGATTTCGACAATTTTCAAGATCTAATTTCTCTTTGCCCATGAATCTCATCACCGGAAAACATTATCAAGGTTTGATTAACCTTTTAGAATGTATACTATGCCACTTGACCGTGTTGCATTGCTACGTAAAATGATTCAATTTCAATTATTGCAATAGATGGTTTTGAAATGAACAAGTTGTTAAATAGTTGGAAACTATGTTAATTTTTTGAATATTTAGGATCTAGATGTATTTCTTTTTAATTGTAGCATGTTTTAAACTAGAAAAGCCGTGCTTTTTTTTTTTTTTTTGGGGGGGGGGGGGGGTTTCAAAACCCAACATTGTCAAATTGTAATTCCCCCTAAAAGAAGGAAGGCATTTGACTGTAGAATTTGAAAGTTAAGTTGACCAACAGTGCAGATTTAGGGCTTCGGTAACACAAAAGAAAGTTGATTTTTTTTTTTAATTTTAGATGGCTTTTTTGAATTAGATTTTGATTTTATTTTTACTTGTAATAAGTTTTTGACATATTATTCATAATTTTTTATAAATCAAATGATTTAAAATAAAAAACCAACGTATAGGTTAAAAATATGAATTTTTTTTATTTTAATTAACTTTTTAAAAATATGAACGACATTCTTGAAAGGTTACCCGAATAAAAAAGTAAAAATAAAAATTGGTGAAATAAAACATATAAGACAAAAAAAGTTAGTAAAAAAAAAAACTTCTTTTGTGCGGTGAAACTAAGCCCAAGTCATGGAGGACAAATCGCATTGATTGATGAGCGTACTCTCCACGTAATCAACACAATTTTGACTCCACAACTCGTTTGAAGGTGTGCAATTTAATTCTATTTTACTGATTTCTATGTTATACCAAAAAAAAAATGGAAAATAAAAACATTAAAGTTAGCCTTTGGCATCTAACTAGTGTTTTTTTTTTTTGGTAGTATTTCTAATTTTTATCTTTGAATTTTGTTACAAATTCAAATAACACATTTAAAACTTTTGAAAAATAAAAATAAAATAAAATTTTACTAAGGGCCTATTTGATAAACCAATAAAGGGTAAAAAGTATAATAAAAGTAAAAAGATGTGACATAAATGTAATATGTGAAAAAATTTGATTGAAAAAAAACACAAAAATTAGTTAAAATTTGTGACTTTTAGTAAATTTTTGTGTGATCAAACAGGTCCTAAAAAAGTCACAAGAGACAAAAAGAAAAAAAAGCCGCCGTGTAGGTTAATTATTATTATTATTTTGAGTATGTTTGATTGGGTGGAAAATAAGGAGGAGGAAAGAAAGAGAAGGAATAATACTTATTTTTATTGTTTGATTGGAGATAAAAGTGAAGAGGAAGGAAAATGAGAGAGAAAATAGGAAAGAAAAATTAAGATGAGGCCACTCATTTTTATTCTTCCAAATTTGAGAGAAAAAGAGAGGGAAGAGACTGGAATAAGAAAGAGACAAAGAAGATATATGTAATAAAAATTTTTAAAAGTAAGAATCATCATTTTTAAAATAATTTTTAATTTAAAAAATAAATTATAAGTATTTATATATATATTATTTTACTCCTTTTCACTTTTCCACCCAATCAAACATACATTTTTCCTTCCATTTTCCCTACCTCCAACTTTTCTTTCCCCCCATGTTTTCTTTACACCAAACACCCTGTACAGTTTCAGTCTGATTCGATTTGGATCAAAGCTCAAACAGTGTGGGCCCTTCAATGTACGACACTGTGACTGAAACAGCGGGGAACGACATGATGATTGAACTGTAAGAAACAGTTTGCTCCAGTCCAGTGCCGAATATCCAACCAGGTTCACACAAGGTTGGGCCCAACTTTTCGGAAAAAATGAGGGGTTAATGGACCTGTCTGGCAAGTGTATTGCCTTTTTTGTTTTTTTGCAATAAAGTTACAAAGATTATTTTTTTTATGCATTTGATAAGATGTTAATTTTTTTTTAATGTTTTAAGTGCTTGGTAAGCAATTTTTGCTTTTTTTTTTTTTTTGGTATCAACAGTGGCTAATTCCATAAAATTTCATAAAAACTAATTTTTTATACTTTTGATAAAACATTAATATTTGAAGAGTTAAGGTTGCCCTTAAGAAATTGAGAAATTGAAAATTTGAAAAGATTTAGTCTACCGAATGTGTACATTTATCATTATTTTATTTTTATAAAATTTCACTTTGATGTTTTCAATTGTAATTTTCACGCTTCAAACCTAATATTTGGTGTCTTTAGAGTTAAACAAAATTATACAAAAATTTATAAATTTCTATAAATACAAATTACGAGATAATAAAATTTAAATTTTCTATTCACTGCATAAAATATAAAATATTAAATTTTATAATTTTATACAATTTTATATAACTTCAAACATACCCGTAAGGTCGACAATCATATTTTTTTCCAATTTTTAGGCATCGTGTTAATGGTCTCCTGTGAGCCCCGGATGGCTCTCCTTGAAAGAAGAGAAAGGAAAAAAAGAAAAAAAAAAAGTTGGGCCTGCGGGCTACAACACTAGCTAATACTAAATTCGCACAGAAAAATAAAATAAAACTATAGCTTACAGTCAAATATAAAGTTTTAAAATTTAAAATGGTTAAAAACCGTAACAAGCAGTTAAAATAAGATACTGTGTCATATTTTCTTCACCCTATAAAAATTTTGTATTTAAAATTTCAAACACGGCTAAAATCCTTATTAGGGAAATAAAATATCAATATTTAAACCCATTCTTACTTGATACAACATAGTCACCATGATAATTAATGTGGTGTTTGGAGTAACAAAAAGTAATAAAATTTGATAAAAATTATGAGTTTATAATTTGTACAGTGAGATAAAAAAGTGAACAATTTTTAGAAATTTTTAGTATTTTTTAATAATTTTCAATGTTGCAAACGGAGTCTAAATTTATTATGATACACGCTAGAGTGACAATGAATGCATTCCGAAATAATATACAAGGTCGTTTACGACCACAGATCCAGAAAATCTTTAAGGTTGATTTCTGAATTCCTTCAACCCAATAAGAGTCGAACGACGAGGTGCTACAAAGATGGGAGGAATTCGTAGTGGAAACTCAAAATTAGTATCAATCTCTCCTAAAGAAAGCAAACCAAATAATTCCTCTCCAACACACTAGAGTGCTAGCGCACTAAGAGAAGATGATTCTAAGAACAGGGTCGTTGAAGATCTCCAAATTCTTATAAATTTTTTAAAAATTTAATTTTTTTTACTTACAGTACAAATTACAAAATTAAAACTTTTATAAATTTATATTAATTTATACTATTTCAAATACAACAATATAACTAGTCTAGTTCAAGACTTTATACTAACTCCATAAGATTAACCAACTCCATGCATCCAACGGCAGACTGTTTAATAAACAACATCCAAATGTAATCGTAGTTCGTTTGGAATTTCAAATTTTTATAAAAAGAATTTCAAAAGAATTTAAAAAATTTTTATTTTCTTCTAATCAAAATTTGTCATGTATCACTTTTTATACAAACTTTTGATTTTATTTTTAACTTTCTCAAAACTCCAAACGTCACCTGTATTCCCCTTGCATATCCACTCAGTGATGGTGCTAACACTAACTAGATAATTTTCCAATGGAAGTCCTTCCGATAAGGGGTGAAAATGAGTCGAATTTTACTTTTTTTGAGTTCGAGTCGAACTATTTTTAAAGACTTTAATGAAACTTTTGTAATTTAGGATTTGTTTGGTTGTCTTGTCAAAAAATATCAATTTTTAACTTTTTTCAATTGTTTTTAAGTATTTCTAATTTTCTTCAAACTTTTCACTGGCATTTACCAAATACAAAAAAAAAAAAAAAAAAAAAATTATTACATACAAAATCACAATTTTTTTAATTTTTTATAATTTTCTCTAACTTTTTTTTACTTTTTCTTTAATTTATAAGTTTTTATCAAATAGACAACTGTAATCAAAAGTGCCATGTGACAGTGCTAAATAAAAATTAAAAAAAAAAAAGAAATTAGAGTTTTTTTTTACTCCTCCAAACGCGATTTAAATTGACTTTAAAATGCAACAGCTGATATATATATATATATATATATATATGAAAACGGACAGGTGATATTAAAATTTATATTTGCCACACTCCTAAAACGTGCTTGCGGATTGTCTCTTTCACAACAAAGAGACATTAACACTGCAACCCTACACCAGAAAAAGACAAATACAAATCAAAGAAAAAAAAATCTATTTTCTGATGGTACGTTGTTCTCGCAATTCATTTGCTGAACCACTGCTGCCCCAACCAACTCCCAGTAAAAGCCTTGCAAATGCAAGGCTGTTTGGCCGTACAAAAATTTATTAATTTTAATTTTTTTTTAATTAAAAATTTTCACATAACACTTTTATGTCACTTCTTTTTATTTTTATTATATTTTTTCTTTTATTTTTTTTGTCTACCAAGCAAGCCAAATTGGTCAAAACAAATTTTCCTTACAAAACCAAATTAAAAAAAGAAAAAGTCTTGCAATTGTTTTCACTGATATAAAAATTTACATAAAAGTTCTAATAATTTTATTATTTTTTCTTATAAATTATAATTTTTTCTTCTATTTTGTCTCTACTATGTTTTACTTTTACTCTCATTTAACTTAAAAAATATAATTTTACTCCTACTTATTATAAATTTTGAATCCGCTCTGATCACAATAATGTTATAAAATAATTAATTAATTTATAAAATATTTTCAAGTTACTATTTAATTAAAAATAATATTATCACATATTTTAATTATATCTATGATAGATTTAGGAACAGAATAGTAATTCAAAAAAAAAAAAAAAAGGAGAAAAAAAGTAAATGTATTGATTAATTTTAAAAGATAATGAACTTTTAATTTTGGTGAAAATTTTTTAATTTCTTTCAATTAAATATTAATTTTCAATTTTGAGCCAAACGACTTTCTAAAAACTATACTTAATTAAGGACTAGTTTGGCAATACTTAACTTTTTCTATATATATCTTTTAACTTTTAGCTCAAACTCGAGTTCAATATACATAGAACGAGTTGAACTCAAATAAGTTAAAACTCAACACAACTTATTTTTCTCCTAAAACACATACACAAAAGTTATTTTATAATTTCTCTAAAAATTGAATATTTTATCCAACACATATAAATTTAATTTTTTTAACGAGGTTGCAAGTTTGAGAAAAAAATTTACAAAATTTTTAATTGCGGAACAGGCTCCAAGTAAACACTGTATGTGTGTTTAGAGTGCTAAAGTTGATAAAAAATTTCTAATTTTTTTAACTTTTTATCACACTAAAAATATTTAATTTTTATCAAATTTCTCTAAATTTTGCTAATTTTTTATCCCTGTTGAAAAACGCTAAATATTCAATGATGTGAGATTTACCTTTATTTTTATTTTTTTTAACAAAATTTGACCATAATAGTAACGGCCCATTTGAAGATCCAAAAAAGGTAAAAAAAAAAAAATTTAAAAATTTTTATAGTTCTCCGTAAAACCTTTTTTACCTAGAATTTTATGAATTTTTACAAATTTTTATAAATATATATATTTTTACAAATTCTAACAAATTTTTAAAAATTTTAATAATATTTCTACAAAGTTAAAAAAATTCTAACAAGAAAAATCCCTACCTAAGTCCGTTCAAACGGACAAAAACATGGCTGAACAGAACTATTTGTTTCTACTGATTTGTGATATATATTGTAAGGCGTGTTTGATTGATCAAAATTAATTAAAATTTATTAATTTTTATATTTTTTTAATTAAAATTTATCACATATCATTTTTATATTAAATTTTTATATTTTTATTATATTTTTTAACTAAACTTTTATCAACTAAATATCTCTTAAATACAAAAAAATATTTTAAATTATATTTTATTCCAACTTTCGTAACTTCAATAATTATATGTACAAAGACGTGCAAACGTGCCACACACGATAAGCCACGTGAAGCAGTGTGGACAGATCTCAGCTGGCAATAAACCATTGGCCTATGAATTGTGTTAATGTACGGAAAGATTAGACGTATTGTACGGACAGTTTCCAGCGTAACCAGCGAGGGTGCGGACTTTTCGTGCAATGCGTAACTGGCGACCAACCAGAATGTTGGGCTACTGATGATTTCATTTGGATAAATTTCATTAACCTCCCTGAGGTTTCTAACACCAACAAAATCTTTCTTGAAGTTTTTGAAATGACACTATCCTCCCTTTCTTTACCAAGTAAATTTTACTAACCTCTTCTAATTTATTTTTTCCCGTAAAAGTCCCGTTTCGAGTAAGAAAAAATAAAATAAATTGAGATAAAACGTAGTTTAGGGTTGATTTTGGGGTTTTTTTTTTCTAAAAAGTAGTAAACTGTGGGATAAATTGAGATAAAATATAGTTTATGGTTGATTTTGACATCTTTTTTTTTTTCTGAAAAATAGCAAACTGTAAGAACGATTTTTCAAATCCGTTCTCACGGATTCAAAAAAATTCACAAAAAATAGCGACAATGATACTTGTTTGAAAACTTTCGATACAAAGAATATGATTGTATAAAAAATTTACACATTCAGAAACCTCAGGGGAGGTTAGTGAAATTTACTCGATAAAAGAAGGGAGGACAGTATCATTTCAAAAAATCTCAGGAGAGGTTTCTGTTGGTATCAGAAACCTCAGGGGAGGTTAGTGAAATTTATCCAGTAAAAGAAAGGAGGGTAATGTTATTTTAAAAATCTCAGAAAAAATTTTTATTAGTGTCAGAAATCTCAAAGGAGATTAGTGAAATTTATCCTTTCATTTGCCTTTGCTTTCGCAAAAATCCATCAGGGTTGTCAGCGTCTCCAGCTCGCGTGTCACTATTTTAAGCGGGATGTATGGATATAGCGTGCCTTTAGTGGCCCTCTGAAGGATCAATGCAGTAAATAATGGATTCTATTGTTACTGCGGATTTGTTTGGGGTGATGTAGAATAAAATAAAATATAATAATAGTGATAATTTATAAAAATTTTTATAAATAGTACAGTGAAATTAAAGTAATAATTTTTATAAAAATTTAAAAATTTTTTAATATTTTATCTCTCTCCTCTCTATTTGTTCCCTTTTTTGGGTGGTTGTTTTTCTCTCTACCGGTTCCTTTTTTTGGGTGGTTGTTCTTGAGAGTTTACCAAAAGAAGCAAAAGATGAGGTCTTCTTTTGGTCTTGCTCGGTCTTTCCTTAATCATTCAAATATCTATCTCTAATGTCTAGGGTAGCAAAACAGTAGGAGATCACCAATCTTCTCCCTATTTTTTCTTGGAAAATCTTTCTTGGGTTTCTGAGTTGTGAGCAAGAAAGACCGGGGAAAAAAAAAAAGAAAAAGAAAATCTTCCCATCAATTTATTCCTGATCTCCATCTCACAGATCTGCAACACCCAGAAAAGATTTTCACTGGTTTGCCACTTTTGGGGTGAGTTTTATACCTTTTCCTCTTGGTCCCCTTTCTATTTTTGGGAAACATTTCTGGATTTTGATAAGATTTTCTCATCTGAATATATATATATTTTTTTCCCGGGGAATTTGTTTCCTTTTCTTGAGGTGTAAGCATGGTGAGAGGGAAAACTCAGATGAGAAGGATAGAGAATGCCACAAGTAGGCAAGTGACCTTCTCTAAGCGCAGAAGTGGGCTCCTGAAGAAGGCATTTGAGCTATCAGTTCTGTGTGATGCTGAAGTTGCACTGATCATCTTCTCTCCAAAAGGGAAGCTCTATGAGTTCTCAAACTCCAGGTACATATATCTCTTGATACATATATGCTCGGCGTCAAATTATTCTAAGAGGGCCGATTTTTTATTTTTATTTATTTATTTATTTATTTTTTTAAATTCGTTTTTCCCTTTTTGTGTATATGAATGATGAACAATAGTGGAAGTTTAGGTTAAACTGTAAGAAGTAGCCCACCAAGTACCATTATCTCAGGCTGTATCTGTACTAACGGGTCGACTTTTTTTTTGTTCTACTGATATTGTATAAACAATATCAGGAATTGCTGTTAAATGAAAATTATTTGAAAATTTACTGTTAATGAGAAAACGCGATATCGTACCGCGGCTATATATTCTGCTTTTTTAAAAATCGCGATTTGAAAGCGCGTGTCTTGATTGACTGTTTACCCATAAACTGCGGTTTGGAATGGCGACTGTTGGGTAAAACGTCATAAGGGATGGCAGTTGTTTCTTGCTCGCCGTTTCTCAGTTGCTGCTCACCTTGGAAGAGACGAAACGAAAAAGAAGAAGAATAGTGGTTTTTTACTGACAGCAATTTATATCAAGTGCAAGCAATTCAATGTAAGAAGTGGGTTGTGTCATACAAATTAAATTATATTTAATTTATTAAATTAAATTAATATGTTTTATTTTATTATTTATTAAAAATAATTTAATGATATATATTTCTAACTAATTAAAATAACTAATTTAGTTTAATTATTTATCAGAAATAAATTAGTAATGTATATTACATATTAATTTAATTAATTTATTTATTAAAAATAATTTTAGTGTAATAAAATATTTGAATAAAATAATTTATTTTAATATAACTTGAAAGCCTCTCAAAATTATTTTTATACATTTTAGATAAAATGCATTATTTTAAAATATATATTTGAAATTTAGTTTTATGAATTAAAAATATAATTTATAGTCATAATTTTGTAACATTAAGCCTTGTTTGGTAATTTAATTGAATTTAATTATTTGTTAGATATTAATGTTATAAAGTTACCAAATAAGGCTTAACGTTATAAAGTTATGACTATAAATTACATAACTTTTTAACATTAAGCCCTGCTTGGTAACTTTATAAATAATTTTATAAAGTTATCAAATAGGACTTAATGTTATACAGTTATGATTATAAATTACATATTAAATTAAATTACCAAATAGGGCTTAATGTTACAAAATTATGACTATAAATTATATTTTTAATTCATAAAACTAAATTTCAAAAATATATTTTAAAATAATGCATTTTATCTAAAATGTATAAAAATAATTTTGAGAGGCTTTCAAGTTATATTAAAATAAATTATTTTATTCAAATATTTTATTACACTAAAATTATTTTTAATAAATAAATTAATTAAATTAATATGTAATATACATTACTAATTTATTTCTGATAAATAATTAAACTAAATTAGTTATTTTAATTAGTTAGAAATATATATCATTAAATTATTTTTAATAAATAATAAAATAAAACATATTAATTTAATTTAATAAATTAAATATAATTTAATTTGTATGACACAACCCACTTCCTACATTGAATTGCTTGCACTTGATATAAATTGCTGTCAGTAAAAAATCACTATTCTTCTTCTTTTTCGTTTCGTCTCTTCCAGGGTGAGCAGCAATTGAGAACGGCGAGCAAGAAACAACCGCCATCCCTTATGGCGTTTTACCCAACAGTCGCCATTCCAAACCGCAGTTTATGGGTAAACAGTCAATCAAGACACGCGCTTTCAAATCGCGGTTCTTAAAGAAGCAGAATGTATAGCCGCGGTATGATATCGCGTTTTCTCATTAACAGTAAATTTTCAAATAGTTTTCATTTAACAGCAATTCCTGATATTGTTTATATAATATCAGTAGAACAAAAAAAAAAAGTCGTCTTCCATCCACATGCTTCTTATCTTTTACTTTCGAAGCCAAATCTCTTATCTGCTCCAGTTGACAATCTCAATATATAATTGAGCTTTTCCATTGATCTTGAACACTTTTTCCCCTTAATTTTCAGATCCCACCTGATACTACATTGGGCTGAATCAGGAGGGAAAAAGGGGGGGGGGGGGCTACTTGGAAGACTTTCATATATAATGTATGAATTGATTTAGCATTTCTTATCTTGGTGTTTGTTCGTGTATAAATATTTAGCAGCTTATCCTAACAAGAAAGCTGTTTTAAATTCAGTGGCAGCATGGAATATTATCTTAGTACTTTGTTGATTATATCATATTGCTTTTATTAAGCTCAATATTCACATTAATTGATTCCTTTTGTACATTTGTTTGTCTCATTCCATGCCATCTTTGATATCTCATCTCTCACATTATCTAAAATTTTGAGAGAACAGTATTGCTTGTATCTAGTGATGGGACCTCCCCCCCCCTCCTTTCTTTTCAACTACAGTTTTAAGTGTTGAGTGATTTTGCTTTAAGTTAAGATGGGATTCAGCACCAATAAATTGGAGAATAAATATATTAATCTTGGATAATTTCATTAATTATGTATTCTTCATATCTATCACATTTCATAGGTACTAAATTTTATTACTTACATGCGCATATCAATCAAATTAATTCTCTTTAGTCAAAGGTTGCTTAATTGCTGGTTTAGCTCCATATTATAATTGGGCTATTACGCTTTGAGACAGCTATAAGTACTCATTTCAGTACAATTTTCACTCTTTTTAACATTGTTGATGGCTATTTATCAACCAGTTGGACATAAATTGCACTTGTTATATTCTTTAATTTGTATGTTACAATCGTGCTTCCTTATCTTCCTATTTTAGGTGCTGGGTAAAAATTTGTATGTAGACCTTCTTCATTTTTTTTCCCTCCCCCCTCATGATAAATTAAGTTGGAATAGGGATTCAAACCTTGAAGCAAACAACAGAGAGAACTGAAGGTGAGACATCCATAAGTAAATGCATGCAATTGTAGTCAATGCTATTTTTGACAAAATCCTTCTTGAACCATGGATTTTTTTTTTATGAGTAATTAACATTCCCACAACAGGCCATATTGAACCCGTTCTTAGAGAGTAAACGTCGTGTTGCTGAGTCACAAGTTAGCTAACTATAGGCAAAACTTATGTGAGTGGCCTTTGAGGGGAGAAATATTTCGGAGTTTTGAATCCACGATCTGTCTGAGTTTACGATTGACCTCATTATTTTCATGAACTATGATATGAATATGGTGATAGAATTTTGAGAAACAACAGCAAAAGCGATCAGGTTCACTCGCTGTTCATTAATATAGCAGTGCCTAAACATCTAGAACTATGCTCTTATTATATATCCTGGATAAAGATTTAGGTAGGTGAAATGCATTTCGAAGTAAAACCAAAAGTTTATTTGCCCAACAAAGCCCCTAACACTCAGGAATGTCTAAAATATCAGGAATCTAAAACATAAATAAAGCCTCTTTTTAATTAATAAATGCCCATTACTGTCACCACGGTTAACCATAAACCAATGTGAACCATTTCATGCACAATTTTTAGGGTGCTTTGATCACTATTTTGGCTTCAAATTCTTATTAGGTCTGCATGTGCATGGTTCATTGTATGGTCCATTTGTCTGTATTAGTTTGTTGGTGGTTAGTACTGTTGTAGATGTTCAGAAGTTGAATATTGAGGTCGACCTTTCACTTTAGACTTCTAGTCAATCCCTTCCTAGGTCTAAACAATGTGTACCTTAACTTGCATGGTTTAAGTGACATAATTTGATTATCCAATTAAAACGACCAACCAAACAACTCCTTTCAAAGAGTCTTCTGTTTGCTTCTGCATGTCTTTATTTGTGTGTGTGAGTGTTGTTTGTTTTTTTGGTTTATTTTGGATGGGGAAGGCTAGCTTGGAAATTTAAAATATTGGACTTCAAGTTGGATTAAAAAAATGAAGTGCATTAAAGAAAATTAACAAGTACATTTGTTGGACAAAGTAATTTGAAAATTACTAGGTATCTAATGAGTCTCAGATGTTGTGAAGGATAATGCTTATGAACATCTATGTGAGTCTAAATTTTTAGAGTTTCTAGGTTGACCACCTTATGAATATATCTAAAATAATCATCCCAATAACAAGAAGGAAAAATCTCCAAGAATAAGGAAGGAAAAACTCACAAGAAAGATGGGTGTATAAGTGAAAAGACTCAAGTGAGAAAATGAGGAAGAAGTCTCCCTCAGGATTCAAAAATAAATAAATAAATCTGGACATTGTTGATGTAAAACAATTCAACAAGAAAATTAAAAAAAAAAAATCAGATTTGCAGATGATAAAATTAAGCCGATTGTGTTAATAGCTTTAGCGTGAAAGAAAAATGTAGACAGGATAAGTATTTTTTTTTTTTAGACAAAAAGATATAAGTGGAAATTTTAATGGGTAGCAAGTGCGAGATTATCTGTGGAATAGTTAGGGGGTGTTTATAAATCAAAACCTGCAAACCAATTTGAATTGATTTGTTGAGTTTTGGTGTTAATTCGGGGGGAAAAAAAAAAGTGCTAGGATGAAAATGAATATGTTTACTTCTTCAATTGAGATGGGATGATTGGTTTGAATCAAGTTAATCATAGGATTTTTTTTTTTTTTTGTTTTTTTAATCAGAGTAGTAGAGCCGTTATATTCATTACTGAACTTGTTGAAGATAAAATATAACGAAGATATATTTTCTTGATCAAAACTTGGAATTGATCATCAAAAGAAGAATTAGGCCAAAAATTAGCATACTCTGAAACAATAAACTTCCTAAATTAGGCGAAAAATTAGCACACTCTGGAACAATAAAGTTCCTTCTAAGAGAAGCAAATGAAGGGATTTCTTTTTCAATAATTGTAAAATTTGAATTACAAATGTATCATAGAGCATATGCAATTATGGCGGGGTGTTTTCATTGGAGCATATATTTCAAGGAAAAAAAAAATCAAGAGATTAAGTACTAACAAACACTAAAAACATTGAGGCCTGTATAAGAAGTCTGGAAGTATGTGAAAGATATGGAATCTCCCATGAGCATATGGTAAAAATTTGAATTTATTTGCCCACTTCATGAGTTAATTTGTGAAAACGATGGTTAATTGCAAGTGTAAGCTGATGAAGTTATATTAGTTTTTGAAGAACATTGCGGATGTTGGAACATTCTAGTTACACTGATATTGATTATTGTACATGCTTATAACATATATGAGCTTTAGTTTTACTATTCTAGCAAATTAGTGGTCCACTCTAAATTAGCTTTGCAGTAGAGTAAAAAGGCGCACACCAAGACTTTGCTCCTTATGTACACTTGATGGGAAGAAAACTTATGATTTGTGAGGATGAATATATCTCATGATTAAAATAATGTTTTTCAAACTAGAGTAAGTTTTTAATGGGTCTTTTCATACTTTCTCAATTGATTTTGAGTTAGATACTTTAATATGATATCTGAACTAAGTTTGGGGATAACTTACTCTCTCTTCACTTCTCAATTTCTCATTTGTTTACTTATCATTGTTGGTGCACGGGGTTGCATGTGCATTTATGTGTTGAATTATATTTCACATTGTTAAAATAGTGCTTTCCAAACTAATATAAAATCTTAATGCATCTCTCCACTCATTATCAATTAATTTTGAAATAGATGTTTTAATATGCTTTACCATTCTGTAAACATATGATTTCAAGATAAAGTGGATTTTTGCTTTGAGAAAATCTTTCTTTCCATTTGAGGCCCCCACAAATTACTTTCTTTCTGTTTTTACTGTTCTTGAAGAAGCTTTCGAAATAACTTGAGAGGATGGATATGTAAGTTTAAAATTAAATTTACACGTAATAATTTAATTAAATATGTAGGATCTTGATCTTCATAATATTCACATATATTGCCTACTTACATAATATTAATTAAGAACGCGTACCTTGAGCCATTGCTATGAAAAATCTGAATGCGGAAGCTACCTCAAAATTATGTTCTTGAATCTTCTCATTTCACAAAAAAAATAAAACCCTTTGGAAATTAGGGTTTCTCCCTCTTGCCCTATAAACCCTAATGTGTTGTAATTTAATGTGTATGAATTGATGGAATTCATTCACTATTTATAGGGAGAGAGAGGACCCAATTTCCTATTTAGTCATTTAATCTCTACCGTCCATCAAAGTAGGATATGGTTAGGAAATTAACTCACAATCTTTTGCCAATAATAACTTTCTAAATAATTCCTTATCAAATTTAGATTCTTATATGGACCATTTTAATTAGGAACCTAATTATGAGAATTAAATATTAATTAATTCCAACAGTCTCCCACTTGGTCCGTATAATAATCCTACAATCATAATTTGATATAGGAAACATGAGGCGCGCAATAACATTAGAAAAGTCATCTTAATGGCTTACCTTAATCAAATAAAATATTAATGAGAGTCATGGCGGTTCCATACTAATTCAAGAGCATAGTTCCTTCCATGTACTACGACATCAACAATTTATTTAACAAGGTCTATAAGGTGAGTTATCGTTAATGGTCCCATAATGTCTTTATAAAAGACTATTTCTGTCACATTAAACAAATCACATGCATGTAAACAAATATTATAAGACAGAAATGTGTAAATTCAGAAAATCTTTAATAGATATCAAAATCATAATGTCAAATAAACAAGCACTAAGTAATCCATAAATTAATTAATTTATTTGCTATTCTCAAGACCCATATTTTCAGCATGCTGCATAAATGTCTTTGGAGATAGCCCTTTCGTAAGTGGATCTGCTATATTAACACTCGTACTAATGTGTTCAATTGACACTCGTTGTTTTTGAACTTCTTCTTTAACAGATAGGTATTTTAACTCAATGTGCTTAGCTGCCTTAGTATACCTATCATTCTTCGAAAAGAAAACTGCTGCAACATTATCACAATAAATTTTCAAGGGCTTAGAAATAGAATCCATAATTCCTAACCCTGAAATAAAATTTCGCAGCCACAATCCATGATTTGTAGCCTCAAAGCAGGCAACGAACTCAGCTTCCATAGTGGATGATGCAATAATACTCTGCTTAGCACTTTTACATGAAACAGCCCCTCCTGCAAGGAGAAAAACATAACCAAAAGTGTTCTTCCTGCTATCAACACATCCTCCAAAGTCTGAGTCTGAATAACCAATCACCTCAAGGTGATCAGACCTCCTAAATGTGGGCATGTAATCTTTTGTCCCTTGCAAGTATCTTAAAACTTTTTTTACAGCTTTCCAATGATCAAGTCTTGGGTTACTTTGGTATCTGCCTAACATCCCAACAGCAAAACTAATATCCGGCCTGGTGCAAACCTGTGCATACATCAAGCTCCCAACAATAGAAGCGTAAGGAATATCTTTCATACCTTTACGTTCCAATTCATTTTGAGGACATTGACTTAAGCTAAACTTATCCCCTTTTTGAATTGGGACAATGGTGGAACCACAATTATTCATATTAAATCTTTCTAAAACTTTTTTAATGTAGGCTTTCTGAGACAATCCCAACAATCCACGTGATCTATCTCGGAATATTTCTATTCCTATCACAAAAGATGCCTCTCCCATATCCATCATTTCAAAGTTTTTTGAAAGAAAAACTCTAGTTTCCTGTAGTAAACCAAAGTCACTGCTGGCTATAAGTAAGTCATCAACATACAGTACTAAAAACAAAAATTTGCTCCCACTAGTCTTCAGGTATATACACCGATCAACCGTGTTTTCCTTAAACCCAAATGAAGTAATAGTATCATGAAACTTAAGATACCATTGTCGGGAAGCCTGTTTAAGTCCATATATCGACTTCTTTAACAAACAGACCATGTTTTCCTTTCCTTCTTTTATGAAGCCCTCTGGTTGTGTCATATAGACTTCTTCTTCTAAACTCCCATTTAAGAAGGCCGTCTTTAAATCCATCTAGTGCAGCTCCAAATCAAAATGAGCTACCAGTGCTAAAATGATTCTCAATGCCTTCACGTTGATTAAAACCTTTGGCTACAAGTCTAGCTTTATGTCGTTTGATATTGCCCTTAGAATCGCATTTGGTTTTAAAAACCCATTTACACCCAACCCTTTTATGTCCTTCAGGCAATTCAACTAACTCCCAGACCTTATTATAGTCTATAGATTTTATTTCATCATTCATGGCATCAATCCATTTAGTAGAATCATTACTATTAATGGCTTCCAAATATGTAACCGGATCATCAGTATCCCCAACATTATACTCAGATTCTTGTAAATACACCACATAGTCATCCGAAATAGCAGGTTTTCTATTTCTAAGAGATCTTCTTAATGCTACCTCTTGTGGCTCATCTATAATAGGGTCAGTGGTTACAGTCTCATTATGGGAATCATTAGATTGCTGATCATTCATTTGTTGTTCATTATTGTTGATTATATCAACATTATTAGGAACAACAGGACTGTTATGAATCAGAGGTAAGGGAACTTGTACCCTGATTTCTTGAATGATTACATCCCTAACTTTACCACTCCCACTAATTTCACCATTCTCAATGAATCTGGCATTTCCGGTTTCAACAATTCTTGTGTTATTGTTAGGACAATAAAATATATAGCCTTTTGATTTTTCTGGATACCCAATAAAGAAACAAGTAATTGTTCTTGGATCCAATTTCTTTTCATGTGGATTATAAATTCTTGCTTCTGCTGGGCAACCCCGAACACGCAAATGCCTTAAACTAGGTTTCCATCCTTTCCACAGCTCAAAAAGGGTCTTTGAAACTGCCTTACTAGGGACCCTATTTAAGACATACACAGCAGTTTTAAGAGCATGCATCCACAAAGATATAGGTAATCTTGTATTACTCATCATACGCCTAACCATATCTATAAGGGTACGATTGCGCCTTTCGGCTACACCATTCTGCCAAGGTTCACCTGGCATTGTGTATTGTGCGCAAATACCTAAACGTTCAAGGAGTTTAGCAAAAGGTCCAGGGCGCTGCCCTGTTTCATCATACCTACCATAAAATTCACCACCACGATCAGATCTAATGATTTTTACCTTTTTACCTAATTGTCTTTCAACCTCAGTTATGTATATTTCAACGACATTAACAGACTGAGATTTATCATGCAACAAATATAGGTAGCAGTAACGTGAAAAATCATCAATAAAGGTAATGAAATATTTTTCTCCACCAAAAGATGGAACATCAAAAGGTCCACATATGTCTGTATGTATTATTTCTAGAAGCTGGGTACTTCTTGTGGCTCCTTTCTTTGTATGTTTGGTTTGTTTACCTTTAATACAATCCACACACACATCAAAATCAGCCCAATCCAGTTTTGAGAGAATTCCTTCTTTTATTAATCTCTCCATTCTTTTTCTGGATATGTGCCCTAATCTTTTATGCCACAAGTAAGATGAATGCTCATCAGATGAGCCACGTTTGGTTCCAACATTATGATGCAGAGTGAGGAGAGATTCAGAAAAAGAGGGTTCAAGATTAATTTGATATAAGCCATTCACCAAAATTCCAGAACCAACAAGACAAGAATTCTTAAATAAACTGAAAGTTATTATTGAATTCAAATGAAAAACCACTAGTGGCAAGTTTTGACAACGAAATCAAGTTTCGAGAAATGGAAGGGACATAAAGTGTATCAGCTAAATCTAAGCAAAATCCAGAATCTAAAAGTAAGCGAAAGGTTCCAATGGCTTCAACTGGGGCTCTTGCTCGGTTTCCCATGAAAAGAAAAGCTTCATTTGGTTTTGTGGTTCGGGTTGTAAGGTATCCTTGCATCGAGTTTAAAACATGAGTGCTTGAACCAGAATCAATCCACCAAGTATTAGAAGGAACATCAATTAGGTTTGATTCGAAACATACTAAAGCCATAAGCTTACCTTTCTTTTCAAACCATGCTTTGCGTTTCAGGCAATCTTTCTGAAAATGTCCACTCTTTTTACAGAAGTGACACTTTACACCTTTTTCCTTCTTAGAGGCAGATTGATCAGAATCATCCAGCTAGGATTGGCTACGCTTAATGCCTTTTCCAGCTTTCTTCTTTCCAGCTCCTCCTTTCACCATCAAATGCGCAACGTGACCATTCTGTTGTTTAATCCTTTCTTCTTCTTGGACCAACATACTTTGCAGCTCATTTACATTCCACTTATCCTTAATAGTGTTGTAATTGATCTGAAAAGGTCCATATTCTGGAGGTAAAGAGTTTAGGACAAACTGGACGAGAAAAGACTCATCCACAGTCATGCCTAAAGTCCTTAATTTTGCAGCCAGATTGGTCATTTCAATAATATGTTCATTCATGGTACGGGTACCATCAAAACGCATAGTGGTTAATTCAGCCATAAGTTTTCCAGCAAGTGATTTATCAGCAGATCGAAAACGTTCCTTAACGTTGTTAAGATATTCCTTAGCATATTTCGTCTCAGGGAGAGATGTTTTAATGTTTGCAGCAATGGTCATGCGTAAAAACATTAGGCTCAGTCTGTTGGATCTAGACCATGCCATATAAGTGGCCTCTTCAGTATCACTGCTTTCATCAGTAATAGCAGCAGGTTCATCAACGAGAAGACACATATCAAGGTCTAGAACCCCCAAACTAAACTGGACTTGCTCATGCCACTCAGAGAAATTAGTACCATCAAATTTGGGGATGTTTAAAGCTTGGGAATGAAGTGCAACAGGATTTGTAACTGCAATTTTATATGCTCACATGTTAATTTCATTTATAATAACAACACATAAATAACAATTATGCAAGAGAATAAAAGTTGTTGATATTTAAGAACATTTAATTGGATGCTACAATAATAAAATAAAATAAAATAAAAATATGGCATCTGTGGATGTCCATAATTTTTTTTTCTAATAAAATAATTTATCACCCCATAATAATTATTCAGTTAATATAATTGGACCTGTGGGCAACCAAATTATATAACTGAATAAACAATAATTAAAATATCAACAATTCAATATTCACTACTATATCTGGGCCTGTGGGCAACCAAAATATAGATGTATGAATAAAATTTTAATGATATAATATTCACAACAATAGATTAAAGAAACACTGTGGTGAATATTTAATCTAATCATATTATGAATATTAAAATCAGGTATAATCATAAATTTAATATTCACAATGTAGATTGGAGCACTGTGGTGAACACCAAACCATTTGTAACGTGAATATTAAATAAATATATATTACCCATCCAATATTCACTACCATATTTAGGCCTGTGGGCAACCAAAAACATACATGGTATGAATAATATTTAATAATCTAATATTCATAACAATAGATTAAAAGACACTGGGAATATTTAATCTAATCATAATATGAATATTAGAATTAAATATAATCATAAATTTAATATTCACAATAATGGATTGGAATACTGTGATTAACACCAAACCATTTATAATGTGAATATTAGAATCAATAATAATGGCTAAAATAATTAATTTACCTATTTTAACCATTAAAATAATAACTGTCACCAGATCGAGAGTCTGAATCTCAATATAAGGGTTTCAGCGCTTCTAAATTATTACTAAACTTAAATCCAAAGATAAATGTATACACTAACCCGTAAGTACATATACAAAAATCAAAATTATACATTCTCAGTGGACAACCCGCGCAAAGGTGATCACCAGGAGCCTTTGAAGTGCATTAAATCAATGAAAATCAAAAATTTTATTTATCTATATATATATATATATATATTTGCGAAACATAAAGATTCAATTAAAGGCTTGTAACAATATAATGGAAAATTATGAGATCATAAACTTGAGCTCTGATACCACATGTAAGTTTAAAATTAAATTTACACGTAATAATTTAATTAAATATGTAGGATCTTGATCTTCATAATATTCACATATATTGCCTACTTACATAATATTAATTAAGAACGCGTACCTTGAGCCATTGTTATGAAAAATCTGAATGCGGAAGTTACCTCAAAATTATGTTCTTGAATCTTCTTCTTTCACAAAAAAATAAAACCCTTTGAAAATTAGGGTTTCTCCCTCTTGCCCTATAAACCCTAATGTGTTGTAATTTAATGTGTATGAATTGATGGAATTCATTTACTATTTATAGGGAGAGAGAGGACCCAATTTCCTATTTAGTCATTTAATCTCTACCGTCCATCAAAATAGGATATGGTTAGGAAATTAACTCACAATCTTTTGCCAATAATAGCTTTCTAAATAATTTCTTATCAAATTTAGATTCTTATATGGACCACTTTAATTAGGAACCTAATGATGGAAATTAAATATTAATTAATTCCAACAGGATATGCTGACCCTCTTGAGGAATATTATACCAAGAGATTAGAGCAAGAACAAGAAACTCTCTTAACAAGCCAAAAGCATGGATTTCGTTCAAATTCTTAAATGGTCTGATTTGTTTTGCATAAATGTACTTGTATATAACATCAGCATGGAAAAACGCTGTAGTCATAAAGTATATTTCTAAAGTTAAAACTGAATTCTACATTAAATACATGAGAGACTAGTAAATTAAGAAAGATGGAAAGGGACTTGAGATGACTTAGAAACTAATTGAACACAAATCAAGATAGAGAAGTTTGAAAGGACTTTGTAGAGACATAAAAGTCACCTATAATAACTTGATGGAATAATCAAAGAGAGATGAACATAGGCAGCATAAAAATCAGGCTTATTTTCTAAATAATAGTTTAGCTGAATTACTAGATCACCCATTGAACCAATGACGCAGTGTTATTTTACCTTCCCCCCTCCAAAAATGCAGACGTTACACATTGACCTGTTTAATTATTAGTTACTATATCACAATGTGTTAATTTCTCATACTGATAGTTGTACTTTTAATAAAACTTATTCGGATAAATGTGCATGTAAGGTCGAAGAGAAATATTATCGACAAAAATACTCTTACATAAACTTCTGTAAACAAAAAAATCATAACATAAAATTTTAATTGACATAAATATATATATATATATATATATATATATATCCTAAGAGGTTAACTGAAATTATTAAACTAAAATTCCCTTAAATTTTGAAATGAGTGCTATTTTTTTCTAATAAATTTACAAAATATCTATTTTAGTGTGGAATATTTTTTTTTTCTTTACTCTTATCCATGTTAGTCCACTAAATTCTATTAAATTACAAATATTAGTTTAAGGAAGAGCGCATTATTACAGTTGATAATTTAAGGTAGTTAAAGAGGGATAAATTGATACTGAATTATTGTTTAAGGAGTAAACTTGTAACTAAGACTAATAGTTTTTTTGATGAAGTTTGACAACATGTCACTTAAATGTTCACAGTTTCTTTCGGAAACATTTTTTTAATTAAATTTTCTATTTGTTTTATCATATTTTGGTTATAAACTGGATATATATATATTTTCTAATTGTGTATGGTTGGACTTGGAAAGGAAGATGAAATGGAAAGAGTAGAAGATGGCGGTAGGCTATCAGGTTTTGGTATAGATCAATAATGTCTGAGATCTGAAAGTTGGTCTGTTCTTGCTTTGATCATGTTTCTGATTCATGTCATCTACTTTTACCAATATGATGACTTTCAAGAACTAATGTCCAAATATTACCATGAATAACCATTATTTATTCATTTTTTTTTTTATTATTTTTGAGATGCCTCAGTATTAACAAGACATTAGAACGGTATCAGAGAAATGCCAAGGAGCTGGGAAACAGCAGAAAAGCAGCTGTGGAAAATTTGGAGGTTAGGAACCGTTCCTTTGTTCATACCCGGTATTATTGCAATAATTGTTAGTTTAAGTATTAGATGCTTTGAATAACAAATTATTTACTTAATAGTCCTAAAAGCAAATAGAAGGAATTAAATTGTCTAATTTTGATTGTCTACATATTATATATATGTTTATAAAAGATAAATTAAATATAGCTTATTTAGCATATTTCTTTTTTTTTTTTTTTCCACATAGTATGAAGGAGGATTATTGCCCCCCCCCCGGGGGGCCAAAAAAGGCCTTTTTAGTGATGAAAAATTAATAACAATGTATATTTTAGTGATGTACTGTTGCCACAGCATTAACAAGGTCCACACTAAATTAGTTTGTGATAAAAATTATCTTATTTTATTGCTAAATAATGCTTTTAGTAACTAATCACATATAATTATCACTAATTTTAATATATTTTTAGTGATAAATTGTATGGTGACTATGATTACCAAACACATAAAAATTTGTAATGAAATTAATTACTATCATTGCATACTTTTAGTGTTGCGCCTATTAAGCCAATTTTACGAGAGTAACACGTACCACTATATTAATTTTTGACACTTAGTGATTAATAACTTATCGTGAAAATCTGTATTTCGTATAGTAATTTTGTGGCATTATATATTTATTATGGTGATTCACTACTTTTGAAAAAAAAAAAAAAAAAAAGAGCCTACTGTAAGAGTAGTCCAAAATCAGTTTCATTCTTGTTGTACTGACTGCAAGCATAACATGTTCTGTGATTGTCTTTTGAGAGCTGTCACAGTATTAGAATTATCTGCTAGAATGTTATGTTGTGCGAGAGTAATTTTTTTTTTTTTTTTATATTGATTGGCCACAAAAAAAAAAAAAACTACATTTTTTTTTTTTTTTGAAATTAAAAGATCATATATTGTATGAAACTAAAAGTTTCATTACAAGACTATCTTTTTTGATAATACTAATCAAGTCATGAGAGAGAGTAGCTAAAAAACATCTATTAGGGATCGAGGCTTTCAAACAATTAGAGGCTAAAACATGAGTAGCGCCATTAGTAGTCCTTTTGCACCACGAGAAGGTCCAATGTTTCGATGTCTTCCATGAGTTGATGTCATCGAGGATGGATGAAATCTCCCACAAAGGAGGACTGTATTTGCACGGTAGGAAATTAATAATTGTCAGAGAATCACTTTCAAAGGAGGCTACAATCATCCTCCCAATCTACTTCTATAGAACAAGCCACCCTTATAGCCCGTACTTTGGGTGCAAGAGCTGAGAGAACTCCAATAGACGGGCATGGTTAATGTCAAATCTGCATGATTTGAATTATTCTTGCAAATAATTATGTTAGTATAACACCACTGTTTAGATATATAGTTAGATGTTATTAATTAATGTTGTCGTTATCACTCAACTGCTCTGCATGCAGAATTTGAGGGAAGAAGCCATGTCCATGTCAGAGAAGATTAAGCTTCTTGAAGTGTCTAAAAGGTTTGTGGATTAGTTTGACGGATATTTATATTCCTTGCCTTTTTATTTATTTTTTTAATTTCTATTATTATTATTATTATTATTATTATACCTCCATGGAGGAATCATTTGACAACCGGCGCTAATCAGATTGCTAAAATCTGCATATTGTAGAAAGCTTCTGGGAGATGGATTGGACTTGTGCTCCATCGATGAACTACAAGAAGTAGAAGACCAACTCCATTTAAGTTTAACCAGCATTAGGGCAAGAAAGGTAGATTATATGTACCGTGACATCATCCAAATTCTTTAAGTAAAACCAATTATCATCATAAAACCCATAATCTCATGGAGTCCCATTTTGCTAATTCCCAGAACCAATTATTTAGAGCGAGGATTGATCAACTGAGAGAAAAGGTAAACTACACACACACACATATATATATATATATATGTACTTGCACATGCACAATGTATATGCATGCATGATAAAGCTTAGATTGGTTTTTTCTAATTACTGTAACTCTCTTTTTTTTTTTTTTTTTTTTTTAAATTTAATTCAGGAGAAAGTCCTAGCTGATGAAAACACAAAATTGCGAGGGAAGGTGAAGTATACATTGAATTTGTATTTGGCATACTGGCTATATTCATTGTACATCTTTATATAGGTTATGCAGGATACATACACTTTGCAAGCATAAAGATAAAAGAGTATGGTGATTGGGTGCCTTTGAATTAGTAAAATTGATATTACTAGAGTTTTGACCCGTGGAATCATGTGATGGGGATTTATAGTTGGTATTTATTCCTCTTTGTATCTAAATATCTTAAAATTCAAAGAAAAAAAATTTAAAAATAAAAAGAAAAGAAAACTTTTGCACTAAAAATTCTATTTTTAATGAACTGAAAACTTAAAATTAGAAATGCATGAATTTTTATTAATAAGTGCAATTGATTTCCATACTAGGTATAAGTGGGGTGCAATAAAAATTTATGCAGCATTTAGAATTTTCAATTTTCAATTCACTAGAATAAAATCATAAAGTCTTAAAATATTAATTTGTTTTAAAATCAGATCAAACCATGTGAATTTTGTCTTGTTGTATCATACTGATATTTTCTCTTAATAATTCTATATTTGTATCAACGGCGGTCGTGTTATATTCTAATCATGTTATTGTGTTGTGTCTTTATTAGGGCTCTTCTATAAACCATGTTATTGTGTTGTGTCTTATATTAGGGCACTTCTATAAACAAATCAGTATTAATTGCTAGGTAAATAATTGATTCCATTACATTCCAAGACTGATTATATTAATTAATGATCAGATGCAATTACCTAGTCCGGCAATTGTGGCACAAGCGGCAGTACCACCTTGGAGAGAAATTACGGATGTGGAGACAGAATTGTTCATAGGACCACCGAAGTACATCTAGGTTGAAGCTTTGCCTGCGACTGCCAATGAAATAGGAAGTAAACTAGAAGCTGCGACATCGTTTCCTTGGCTTTGGGGGCACATTGTAAATTGATGATTTTCCATCAGGAGCAAAATAATTGTGAAGCTCACCAGCTACATATATATATATATATATATATATATTTGCACAGTAATAACTAAGGAATTGTGTAATGGTAGTGAAGTAGTCATGGTTTGTTTGCCTGGATCCTGTCGTGTGAGGGAAGAGTGTACATCACAGGAAATTTATGTCCTTAATTTGTTGTGTATTTTCCATTATTTTGTTTGGAGCTAATACAATTACCATTCCTTCCTCTTCTTTGCCCTTTGTTTCATTGATTGAACCCGAAATTGGACCATTCTTATTATTGACTTCTTGTCAAATAAGTTGCTTAGATTTAATTATCATGGTTAATATATGAATTCAATGGAAAATATATTTCTTTATATCCAAGTTGTTTGCTTTTAACATGTAAATTAGTTTAGGTAAGTCTTGTTTAACCGTCTCAGCTGAGAAGGCTGTTAGACAGTCTCCACAATAAAGGGACGGTTGTCCCCCTTCCAAAAAGAAGTCGAACTTAGGATTATATGGTCTCAAGTTTTACGGCACGTTGTTCGAACTAACTCAATTATTCCTGAAGGGGCAAAATGTATACATATACTTTTGGGGTCGGGGGAAACCCATAGTCGCTATCCATGGGTGCGAACTGGGTGAAGTCGGTCTCGGGGTCTTAGCCGGCAAGGAACAACGAGGAGGTAAACTAGCCTAGGTAAGCCCTGACTGACCGGCTCAGCTAAGAAGGTTGTTAGATGGTCCTTCACAATTAGAAGAAGAACTGTCTCCGGAGAGGAGTCGAACCTGGAACCTATTAGTCCTAGGCCCTTCAGCCCGCCATCCGAACCAATTCAACTAGCTTTTACCTGGAACCTATTTGTCCCAGACCCTTCAACTTGCCATCCGAACCAACTCGATTACCTCTTTCGGGGTAACATGTATACATATACTTGATAGTATGTATGATTGACCAAAGGTACTATTCCATTTCTCAAATGGCACCCCCCACCTTACCATAAAGTCGAAGTATTTAAGTCACTTTCTCATCCCTTTTCCTAGTAAAAATGATAAACACGATATTTTTCCTACGTTGTTAATAAATAAATAATCATAAAATTTAGGAATTTAACATACTAAACTTTTGTTTAAATGCTAACGAAAACATTTTGAAAGTTAGGTTACAGTTGGTGCCTAGAAACGAAATGGAATAAAAAAGAAAATTGGAATGAAATGATTATTTGCATGTCAAATTTAATAATGTTAAAATAGAATAATTATTCTCATTCATGTGTTTGGTTTCGGAGTCAAGTAATTATTTGCATGTTAATATTAATGTTGAGTTGTTGATTTTGTTATTATTGTTGATGGTGGTGGCGTGTGAGGTTTTGACAATGGTGAGTTGTGGTGGTGATAAGTGGTAGTTATCATTTAATTCATATTTTTTTCTCGAATAAAGTACAAAAGTCACCCTTATAGTTTACTCTCGGTATCACTTTAGCTCATCACGCTTTAATTATAATAGTTTAATTTTTACATTTTCCGTCAAATAACAATTCGATTCTTCCGTCAGTTATCGGTTATACACAATCGTTAAAAAAAAATTACATACATCCTTTATTAATTTTATTCTCATTTACTTGTAAAATTTACTTTTATGTTTTTTCTTTTTTACTCCTACTTTTTTTTAAAATATAATCCCGAAATTACAATTTTAGGTCCGCCCTGATAATATTGATATTGCTATACTTATGAAAGACTGACGACAATCAAGACCGCATAATGGACGAAAAAGTGGCAATAATCTAGGCAGCCTTCTTCAATTGGAAATTGCACTGAGCTCCCAAAAAAAAAAAAAAAGAAAAGACGTCTCCGTGGTTTTGCAGTGGTTGAGTGCAAGCAAGGGGAGGGAAAGGGTTGCACTAGTGGCAAACAAATGTTTTAATACTCCCTTCTCAAAATATTCCAATTTAGAATTAGATCCTTTTCTTCTCGTATATATTTATTAGAAGTATATAAACACACTTTATCAAGTATTTCTAATAAATAAAAATAAGAAAAAGTTAGGGAACATGTATAGAAAATAAAAATGAACAAAGATAGAATTTATCCCAACATCTGTTTAAACATAAAAATATTTATTAAAATAAAATAATGTTATAAAATATTTATTAACAATAAAAACTATGCATACTTAAAATCAAATAAAATCATATAATGTTTTTAAAAATAAAATTATACATGTTTTAAATCAAATAATATTATATATTAACATATACTAGTATATAAATATAATTAATATTGAATGAGTGCGTAAATAAGTATGAGACGGGATGGAGACTATTATCTCTATTCATGTCCTTGTACTCGTTCTGAGATTACTTAAAATACACATTTCTCGCCCATTCTTCTCTTAGCAAAGAGTATCTTCATACTCTCCCTAAATGGTGGCTACAGAAGGAAAGGCAAGGCGTAATGTAAGTACCTGTAGATAACGAGTATTTTTGTCACTTATAAGAAAATTATTTAAGTAACTTGTAGAATTTTAAAAATTACTTCTCTCCTTTTTAAGTTATAAATGGTTATTAATGGTAAAATGATATTAATAAAATAAATTAAAAATTTTCACTAGATAGTTGATGATGATGGTAAAATTTCGCGACCCTAGATCGAATTTCTCAATGGATGATTTGCCGAGAATAGTGAAACCTGTTCGCCTAAGACACCGGTGCGGTGTCTACTAATGATTATTCAACGATTAAGTCAGTAATAAATCAATAAAATAATTTGGCAGAGTATTTACAGGGTAAGAATAGCGTATCTATAATAATGACTTTCCCCGTTATTTATAGGATGACCCATTGATTCAAATATAGAAACAAATCGGGTTTCTTTCTTAATCTTTCCTTATTTGGATAAGGAAATAAGATTTGAATCAATCTTGAGATTTCGCACCAAAGTTGATAACTATGAATCAATAACTACGGCACGGATCTCGAAATTGTAACCATGGAGACTTTGCACCTGAGTTCGGCTCGGCACCAATCAACCCTAGATACGGAGCTTAGCCTAACCCAGCACTGCCTTGATAGCTCAGTCGGTTGGTTCAGGAGGTTAGCTCGGCCCCCTAGAGATTTCTTTCAGTGTGACTGAGGGGTATTTTTATCATTTCAATCAAGTTCAAAAATCTCCCTCATCAGTTGACTTTACTAAAATGTATGAAGTCCCTTAGGAATAGAATCAAAAGTGTCACACAAGGCTTTAAAGCACTTATGAAAATAACAACAGCAATAAACCTATTAAAAAGAACAGTAATAATAGTAATTTTTTTGATGAAAGGGCCGATCATCTTTGAAAATTTTTAACTACAAAATATAAAATTTATATAGTAAATTTTTTTTTTTTAACTCTACTGCCCCTTCGTCATTCCTTAATTATTATCTGAATTCACTTAGTATTATCTTATTATAATAGTTGATATATAGATATTCTCAATTGAGTTATCATCATGTTGTTTTTTTTTTTGGTAAGTAGTTACCATCATGTTGTTATCCAGATTTTCGTGGGAAATGGATATTCCTGAAAAGACCAAAAAAAGGAGTTCAAGACAATATAACTAGAACAAGCATTTTGTAGTAATAACATACCAAAACGTTTAAGTTGCGTGCAAAAGGAAAAATACAATGAATAGACAACTTGACTGCGCTAAATTCATGTGATTTTAAAGCTTTAAAAAATATCTACTAGCAAGATACTAGTAGTGTTCACATTTTTTTTTTAAGAAAATAAATCGTATTTTCTTATGTAAGTAAATTATAATAAATATATAAAAAATGATTTAATCATATTTATATGTTAATAAACAAAGTCAAAGTAAAAATATTAATAATATAATAATAATGACAATTTTTTCTTGTAAAAGTTAATTTCGCTGCTATTAAAATGCAAAACTATATACAGTAAAACCTATTTATAATAATAATAATAATAATAATAATAGTAATGGTGGTGGTGGGATCAAACTAATTTTATTGCCATGAGGATGCTATAACTTAATAAAGATGTAATTATAAAAACTAATTTTGGCTTTAATATTTTTAATAAAAGTTGTGTTTAATTAGGGTAGCAATATTTTCAGAGTATATAGGATGCGTTTGGAGTCCAAAAAAAAAAATAAAAAAAAAATCAATGGATGGGATTGATGTGATGTAAAAATGATAGGTGGTAAAATGTGATTGGAAGGATTTGAAAACTTTTAAAGTTTTTTTGAAGTTTTTTGATTTTTTTTGTGGCTCCAAACGAGCCCATAATGTTGTTACTAGAACATAATTTATGCAACTTTTACACTTTGACAATTTTATCCCTTCAAATTAAATAATGTAAATGACTTTATTTGTTTTAACCAAAATACTCATATATACTACCTCTAAACTCTCAAATTCACCAAACATTATTTGGAATTATCAACATACTCATCATTATTTTTCCAAGTAATTGAATTTAATGGAATAACCATTAGTAAAAGAATTTATTAACTTAAATAATACGGATGCACGAGTGGTTAAATCTACTAATTTTTTTATTTTAATGAAATTATTTTTTTAAGAAATGGAAAAAAAAAACTTGGTAAAATCCTGAAGTAATGAAAAACGGGGAATAAAAAAAACTTTTACTAATTATCAACTGACTTTTCTTATTCTCAATTAGTTGTAAAAATTAATATTTAATTTTCTAATGAAAATATTTGATAAACTAATTATTAACCGAATTTTCTTATTATCAATAATGATTTTATGTTTTATTCTTTTTTCAACTATTTTTTCATTTTTCTTACTTTTTATTTTCTCCCACTAAATTATCTCTCCAAACACATCAAGTTTACATTACTTTATTCAAATTAAGATAATTAAAAAAATAGAAAATAAATAATTAAAATTTTAAATAAAGAGATGAAAAGTAGTGACTGCTTTAGACTTAATGAAGATCATTATCTAATATTATAGTCCGTTAATTTATTAAACTATATTAATTAAATATTATAGTCCATTTACTCCTCACTTTTTATCATCTCTTCATTTAAATTTCAATTCTCCCTTCTCTCTCTCTCTCTCTCTCTCTCTCTCTTTTTTTTTTCTGGTTAATTTGAGTAAAGTAATGTTCCCTTAAGGTATGTTGGAGGGATGATTTAGTGAAGGAAAGGAAACGATAAAGGAAATGAAAAAAATTATTAAAAAAAAGAAGAAGAAAACATAAAATCATTATTGATAATAAGAAAATTCAATTAATAATTAGTTTGTCAAATAATTCAGTACAAAATTAAATATTAATTTTTACATCTTATTGAGAATAAGAAAAGTTAGTTAATAATTGGTAAAAGTTTCTTTATTCCCTGTTTTACATTATTTCGGGATTTTATCAAATTTTTTCTTTATTTTCTAAGAAAGCAATTTACCTTAAAAGTATTAATACTAAAAAAATATATATATACATAAAAAAATCATTAAATGACCACCATTAAGTAACTAATATTTTCCCCTTATTCGTCACATTAATTAAGGTCCCTAACTAATTTTATTATGTTATCTTTAAAGCATGATTAGTATTTTTTTAAATATTAATAAAAGAGTTTTAAAGTTTATAATATAATGTTAACGTTATAAGCTCCATTTTAGGAGGGAAAAAAAAAAGAAAAAATTATAAGTTCAACTGCCAATATTATATAAAGAAGCTTCTTAATTACAAGAAATTTTAGTTTTAAAAAAAAATT
This sequence comes from Vitellaria paradoxa, assembly GCA_019916065.1. NCBI lineage: Eukaryota > Viridiplantae > Streptophyta > Magnoliopsida > Ericales > Sapotaceae > Vitellaria > Vitellaria paradoxa. The sequence continues at coordinate 4,929,955 of CM034235.1, forward strand.
ACAAGAAATTTAATTTATACCAATATTTTTTTCTTTTTTATATTAATAAAATATTTTTTAAACATATCAAACCCCTTAAAATCATGTATGCTTCCTTTTTCTTAGTTTTGGCATCTTTCATAATATTTCAATCAAAATTTTAAATTATATACAATAGTTAGATTATTATGCAAATGCTTGTATTATTTGTCATGAATTATTGACTACTAATAATTATCTATGCCTAAAAGCACATAAATATAATTTATTGCAAATAACTTAAATTTAAATTTAAAAAGTAAATAGTTCAAATTTAAATTTATAAAGCAAATGTACATAAAAAAATTGTGAAAATAACTTGTAAAAATAAAAATCATTAATCAAAAGTGATTAAAGTATTAATACAATATTTAATAAATATATAAATTTTATTATTTATTATAAATATTATCACATTTTAAAAAATATTAATTTAAAACTTTTATATAAAAAGTATTAGAAAATGGGAAGAATGAGAGATTATGTTTGACATGAAGTAGCTGAAAAGACAATTAAAATGGAGAGAGAAACAAATAATCTTGACCATTGAATAAATTCAACAATTAAAAATATATAAGAATCAAATCGTGAGCTTTATTGTTTTATTGTGATATAGATATTAATAACAATTGTTTGTGGTAAAATAATTTTTTTAAATTAAAATTACTAAAATTTAATTTAACATTGACTATATCATGGGAGAAATTGAATGAATTAATAATATATATTGCCTATTAGAAATAATATGTTACTTTTTTTATAATTTGTTTTACTTAAAGCCGTTTGGAACTCAAAACAAAAGACATTTTTGTTACTTTTACTTTTTTAGCATTTGTCAACCCTTCGAAAGTTGTTAAAAAATTTCTAAATTTTTTTTAACTTTTTTACTAAACAATTAAAAGTTCTTAAAAATTTTTTAAATTTTCTTTAACTTTTTACCAAATAATTAAAATTACTAAAAATTTAAAATTTTTATGAAATACATAAAAAATTGTACTTAATAGCTTTTGTTGAAAAATTATTAAAATTCAAAAAAAAAAAAATTCGCTTCTAAATGGGCTTCTCCAAATTTCAACTTATCCAAATTTCTTTCAATCGGCCCTCGTTAGAAATATAAAAACAGATGATGTAGGTGTTGTTTGAGAGATCAAATTTTACCAAAAAGTTATAAAAAATTACAAAAATTTATTTATTTTTTAATTTTTTCTAATCAAATTCTATTAAATATTATTTTTACACTATTTTTTTTAATCCAAACGCCACGTAATTCAGGGCCAACGGGTTAACCGGGAAACGGACTAGAGCCGCAACGTATCGTTTCAAGGAAGTTTGCTGCTTGAAGCAACGGTCATTGCGCGGCAAGCAAACTTCCTGCGGTCCTGAGGCTTACACGCAATGCGGTACGTTTTTCTCGGGGTCTCTCCCTCTTTCTTTCTCTCTCTATTCTTTTGTAACGTTTACTCCTTAGCGTATGAAACATAAACCAATCTTCAAAAAGCTTCAAACCGACGAAGAAAACCCACAATAAGCCAAAGCCAAAGTAATATCTAAAGTGGAAGAACCAGACTCTCTCTCTCTCTCTCTTTTTAGTTTATTCATACATATTTTTTTCCCCATATTATCAAACATTATCTGGGTATCCCCAAAAGAGTTGGAGCTTGGCTTCCAGATTATAAGAAAATTAAAGAGAGGTCTGAGCACCCCTCTCTTGCTCAGGGGGATGGGTACTTTGACTGCTCCTCTTGTTCTTCCCTCCTCAAGGCTAAAGCCTTCCTTACTCTCTCAACAACTGCGAAGACAGAGCCCCCTTTTCATCTACACAAGAAGAAGACCACCAAAGAAGCACCACTCTATTGTCCCTGTAACTTTGTCTCTCCCTTCTTTTTAATATTTTAGTACTATATAATATATATAAAGAAAAAGAGTTAAAAGTATTTTTTTATGTGTTTATATATATATAGATATATAATATTGATTCAAGAGTGTGATTGGAATAGGTTGCAAGGTTATTTGGGCCAGCTATCTTTGAAGCTTCAAAGCTGAAGGTTCTTTTCTTAGGAGTTGATGAAAAGAAGCATCCGGGGAACCTTCCAAGAATTTACACACTTACACACAGTGATATAACCTCTAAACTCACTCTGGCCATCTCTCAATCAATAAATAACTCCCAGGTAATCTTTATAATTTGCCAGACTTAATGTCTAGTGTCCTATCATAATTGATTTTCAAATCTATTTTCTTTAGATCATTGGGTTGGAATCTACTTTTTTTCATTTGGCAATTCGAATTTTAATTAGTTAATCTATAAACTGTAATAAGAGAGAGAGAGAGAGAGAGAGAGAGAGAGAAGCAGGGGATTGTTTTATATTAATTATAATATGAGTTCATACAGTCCTTGATTCTTTCCAAGATGATCAAACCTGGATAAACCCAGATCCAATAGATTTAAAAAAAAGAAATGAAAGAAAGAAGAAAGAAAATTACTGTTTGGTTTCAAGTCGCTTCTAGAGGTAAGTAGAAATTCAAACAGAGGATTGTAACAGAGTTTGCCGATTTCAACCCTAACGTTAATTTTCATAATACCCACTGAGAGCAAATGCAACAGAAGAGTTCAAGAAGAAGTATTTTATGAATTTTTGTTAGTCAATATAAGAAAATTCTCCTGCATCAGTCTTTCTAAACTCGGAAGTTCTACAATACCTCACTTCTTCTACTGAGAAATTGTTCACGAGTAATCTAATTATTTATTATTTTTTTTTTGCACTTTTTTTCTTTTTCTCCCACACTTTTTCCCCTTGCATAGACCTCTAATTTTAAAAAATTAATTTTTTAATAGATAACTGATAAAATATTTAACATCGGTGTGACTTAAAAAAAAATTACTAACTAAATTCAAAATGTAAACTATTTATTAGATGGTGTAACTCGCCATTAATGCACTTGCTTTTTAAAGTCGAGAAAAAATTTTGACCTAGAATTAGTTGACAAAAGAGGAAGATTGGGTTTTTTTTTTTTTTTTTTTTTTTTGTGTACTGCAGTTACAGGGGTGGTACAATAAGTTGCAGAGGGATGAAGTGGTTGCAGAGTGGAAGAAGGTGAAGGCAAAAATGTCTCTTCATGTTCACTGTCACATAAGTGGTGGTCACTTCCTATTAGATCTGTTTGCTTGGCTCAGATACTTCATCTTCTGCAAGGAACTCCCTGTGGTAAAATCCCATATCAATCACTTTATTATTTCTTTCGTCAGCTGTTAAAAGTAAGGAAATGAAAAATGTCAAAGTGTGTATCGGATATGTAACATTTTTCATCAATAATTTATTTATTTTTATTTATTTAATAAATTTCTTTAGGGTAATTTAAGATATATATTTATATGTATATATATATATTTACATGAACAGGTTTTGAAGGCCTTTGTTCATGGAGATGGCAATTTGTTCAACAAGTACCCAGAATTACAAGAAGCTTTGGTATGGGTTTATTTTCACTCAAACATTAGAGAATTCAACAAGGTGCAATGTTGGGGTCCTCTAAAGGATGCGGCAGGCCCACGTTATAGTGGGTCCCAGGTAGAGGACAACAAAAGGAAGGAAACTCCCCCAAGCAACTGGGATTGGGAAATGCCAGAGCCATGCCTAGAGGACTGCACGTGTTGCTTTCCTCCAATCAGTTCGGTCCCTTACTCACAAGATCTGGCTGGTTCGAACCAGGGTCCGAACCTTGGCGGGCCCCACCAAAGCCTGCGACAACAGACCTAAATGTGCTCTGTTCTTGTGGGATTCCCTGATTGGTCTGTTCAATTTCTTCATTGACTTCGTGTTATGTGTAATAATTGATTTAAATGTGAATAGTAGTATATAGTTCTTATATTTTCAATCTCTAAATTTGCTTTGATATTGCGCTGTTTGATGAGAAGTTGGAGACGTTTGGTAACAAAATTTTTAGCTATTTGATTTTTAAGAATTTGGCAAATTGATAATTTTTGTCATTTTTTTACTTTGTTATAGTAACTTTTTAATTTAAAAATTATTCAAAATTGTTAAAAGTTACTAAGAGTCGTCAAAAATTACTAAAAAATGTTAAAAGTTGTAAAAAGTTATTAAAAATTATTATTTATTTCACTAAACATACAAAAAATTAGTAATTTTTGACAAATAAATATCAAAAGTTATTTAAAATTGTGCCTCCAAATGGTCCCATAATGAACAAATTATTGATCGTCTTGTTGCTTGATTTGATAATACAGGATGTATTTAGAGTGATAAAAAGTGAGATAAGGGTGATAAAAAGTGAGATAAAATGAAATAAGATATGAGTTCGTAATTCAAATAATCAGATAAAAAATAAATAATTTTTAAAAATTTTAAAAAAATTTTGAATATTTTGAAAAGGTCACAGCAAATGACATGGCGCCGCAATTACTAATAGGCTAACTTTTTTTTTTTTTTTTTGGGTAATTAAGAATATTTTGGATTAATAGGAAAATATGTATATTATCTTGGAGGGCATACCTCGTATTACAAAAGTATTAGTTACAATAGGATCTCCCAATTAGTACACAACATAATGTTCTCTTCAGTGTCAGTTATGACAGGAAGCTTAAAAAGTTTGACTCTAATTTCATAAACTATACTTTGCATGATGGTGGTTATTAAAGATGAAAACTCTTTGAGAAGTCTTGCATTTCTCTCTAGCCATATGTGATAAACAAGAGCAACTCAAACTATTTTTTCGTAACATATTAGCAAAACTCTTATCACTAAATTTGTCAATAGCTCAAGAGACTTTATTCTTTCAAGTACGATTAACTTTAGTAATTAAACACTTGCCAAGTACTATTATTCTTAATTCGACCGAATAAGGGTATTAAAATAGTAAGTGATCAAAGGTCTCCAAATTATGCCCGCACAAACCACACGCCGAGTCTATTAGGCAGGTAGGCCGAGAAAGTTCCCACAAATTAGGCAGGGAGGTCGAGAAAATTCCCACGTAATGTTGACTTACAGAAAAAGGTGGTTGGGCGAGTTTATCGGCTCACTCTGTGGCCAGAAATGCAGTTAGCTCAATTTAGTCAGACCAGTGGACTTCTCTGACGAACTTGATAATGATGCTGTCTGTTTAGCTCAGATGTTAGAGCTGGTGGCTTATATTTGTTACTCGGTGTGCGGTGTGTTTGGAGCTGTATAGTATAAATTTGTTAAGTTATTTTTTTTTTGTAATTTGTACTATAAATAAAAATTTTATATTTTATAAAAATTTATAGGAATTTAAAGAAATCCGAATGGAGGCACTAAAATTCAGTAAGACGGTATAATATTTGAGAAGCAAAGGTGTTAAAAGTTTGGATGTCAGCTTAGATTGTCCGAAAGATATATCAACAGTAAGATTTTGAATTTAGCTTGAGTTGCGTTTGGAAATAATAGTGAAGCCTTCAATTCTTTGGGTTTTTTTTTTTTTAATAACTAAAATTTTTCTCTTATATTTTAATTTTTTAATCATAAAAGATAAAAATATTAAATTACTAAAAAATTAAAAAGTTAACTACTAAAAAATTATTTTTTTTCCTTTCTCAAACATAAGTAACTAGCGACACAAAATTTTAATTTTTTTATCTTTTCGAACTCTACGTTAATTTTATCATCTGAGTCAGTAAGACCATTTGAAGCCGTTTTGAGTGCGTTTAGAGTACTAAAAAAATGCCAAAAATCTCTACAAAACTTTTTTCAAAAAGTTATATACAAAATACCAAAAAATTTCATTAGAATTCGTTTGAACGGATTTCCCCTGTTAGAATTCGTACGAATGAATTTTTATTATTAATCTTTATTTTTTTTTATGATTTATCGGTCATACTTCGATTGCTAAAAATAATTCAAAATTACATTTTATCTCAACTTTTATAATCTCAAACAGCTACTTTATGATTTATGACTTATGATCGTAATAATAAAAAAAGGGGCTTCCCTGGGTCGAATTTTGCCGGCTGATAAAATTTTGGAGTCTAATGGTGTGTAATGGTACTTTTTTCCAAAAGAATTAATATTGCAAGAGTTGTTTTTAGGATCTACGGTTGTGAAGGAAGCTTCTCCGGGGCCTCACCCGGCTAGCTAATAAAATTTGGAAATCACGGCGATGCCGATGCAGCTGTAATTGTCCTTCATACATGAAAAGACTGGATCCCACGGAAGAAGGGAATTTGCACGAAATTTGGCGTCCAAATCAGTTTCGGTCGTCTGAATAACACTCAGTGCTTTATCATGACAATTTTTCTCTTTTTTTTTTTTTCTAGAAATTAAGTTTTAATTATTAATTTAATATAATAGAATCAACATTAATAAAATGTTAAAATAAAAATGGCAAGTGTAATTTTTAAATATTAAAAGATGACAAATACAATTACTTAAATATTAAGAAAAAAATAAGTATAATTTACCCAAAATTACTAAATCCTAATCACAACAAAATTTTAGTTTATTAAATTTATTTCAATCAAGTTTTCCTCAAAATCAATCTTTAAACAATCTTATTCCTTTGTGAATTTATTTCAAGAGTTTTCCTTTTCTGTACTTCACCAAGTATATAAAAAACGTTACTGTGATTCAGTTGTTAGGTGAATTTGAATCTATCTCATTAACAAAAATTATTTTATATGGTGGGACTTTTACCCACACTTATATATTGACTACTAACCCCTAACTAATGTGAAAACATCCCAACAATCTTTTCCTTCTCACATCGAGTTTTGAGTAATAAGAAGCGACAATCAATTTCTCCTAGTTGACTAAGATTAATAGTAAACCTAACTTCTAATAGTAGTATAGGAAAATCGAATAAATTTTCATAATTCCCAATAACATAAGTAGAAACAATTAAATAAAAAGTAAAAGCGAAAGATAAAATCACATTGGCGAACACAAAGATTTTACGTCATTCACCATTAGAGCTACGTCTACGATGTTGCTTATTGTTCTTTTATTATCAAAATTTTGTGATCAATTGTATAGAAGACAAAACACGGTGCCTATACCTAAAAGAAAAAAAAAAAAAAAAAAAAACCAAGCCCAAAGCCCATTAACTAAAGCTTAGCAAACGTAATCAAACCACGCAACTTTTTTAGGTTGGATTAGAACGGAATCTAAGTCATATTTTTTAGACTCCACAAACCCAACATCGATCCCGGTATTTACTCAAGGGGCCATTTGACACCATCAAAAATTTCTAAAAAAATATAATTTTGCATTACAAACTAACATGTGACACTTAAGTAATTAAATAAATGTTTAATAAAAATTTAAAAATTAAATAAAATAAAAAATTAATAAAAGTTAAAAAATAAAAAAATTGATAAAATAGAGAAAGTTGATAAAACTTATAAAAAATTGAAACAAAATTAATAAAAGTTGAAAAACATTAATAAAAGTTTGAGGATTTTCGTTTTTTTTTTCCTAGTGAGTGGAAAGTCCCCCTCAAGGTGAAAGGAAAGTATTATAAGATAGTGGTTAGACCAGCGCTACTATATAGATCAGAGTGTTGGGTAGTAAAGCATAATCATGATCACAAGATGGCAGTTGTGGAGATGAGGATGCTAAGGTGGATGTGCGGGATTACAAGGAAAGATAGGATTATGAATGAGAAGATTAGGGACAAAGTAGGAATAGTATCGATTGAAGATAAAATGAGAGAAAATCAATTAAAATGGTTTGGTTATGTTAAAAAGCGTCCAGCGAAGGCACCTATTAGAAGGTGTGAAAATATGGAGATTATCAGGAGTAGGAGAGGTAAAGGAAGACCCAAGAGAAGTTGGAAAGAAACTATTAAACATGACGTTACCTACCTAGATCTATCAGAGGATATAGCCCTAAACAGATCTAATTGGTGTCGATAAATCCATAAGGGGATAAGTCCGGTGCAGTGCACCGTGCTGCCCACCTATGCACCGTTGGATCAAACAGTAACGTTAGATCATCCAACGGTGCGTAAGTGCGCAGAACGGTGCAGTGCACTGGGCCTACCCCTACATTGAACCCACCTACACTGCGCAATATCCAATAAACTTTTGCAATTGAGGAAAATTACATAAAGCACGAGTTCACGTGGATGAATATGAGGATGAGGGGGGGCTGCAGTCGGATAAAAAGAGCATTGTTTTTGGCTTTTTTTCCCCCTACCAAAGTCTTGAGGCAACCTGATTGTGGTGGTTTCGGCATGTGTGCATGTACTGTGTGTGAAAATAAAAACAAAATATAAATAAAAATAATTAATTTTTTATTTGATTAAGTTAAAAAATAAAATAAAAAATATTTTTAATATGATTAATTAATTTTTGAGTACTTTTAGGTGTGTAAAATAATAAATAAAAATAAATAAAAAATAATTAATTTTTAATATACTTGTTAAAAATATAAATATAAATAAATTTTATTTTAATTTTTAAAATATTCTCTTGTACCAAACTAAGCTTAAGTGTTTTTGTCAAAATTTATAAAAATTTATTTATAAAGAATAATTATCTTTATTTAAATTATATATAAAAACATAAGAACAGGAATTTGTATTGTCACTAAGGCCCCGTTTGGAGGATAAAAAAAAAGAACTTTTGTATTTTAAGTGTTTGGTAACACACTAAAAATTGCCAATAAGTCTGTATAACGAGTTGCCAACACATCAATTTTTTGCTAAATTAGCGATGGATATAATAGTTCTTTCACTTTAACTAAATTTAAAAGTTATCAAAAATTAATGTGTTAGCAACTCATCCCATAAAATTACTAACGTTTAATACTTTAACAAACACCTAAAATATCGAAAGTTTATATTTTTGATATTTTACTTTAACTTAATTCAAAAGTTACCAACACTACAAATTCCTATTCTTATGTTTCTATATATAATTTGAATAAAGATAATTATTCTTTATAAATACATATTTACAAATTTTGACAAAAACACTTAAACTTAGTTTGGTACAAGAGAATATTTTAAAAATTAAAATAAAATTTATTTATATTTATATTTTTAACAAGTATATTAAAAATTAATTATTTATAAAAATTAATTATTTTTTATTTATTTTTATTTATTCTTTTACACACCTAAAAGTACTAAAAAATTAATTACTTATATTAAAAATATTTTTTTATTTTATTTAGTTTTTTAACTTAATCAAACAAAAAATTAATTATTTTTAATTATATTTTATTTTTATTTTAACACCCAACACATGCACGCATGCCAAAGCCACCACAATCAGGTTGCCTCAAGACAGGGGGGGAGGAGAAGGGGAAAAGAGCAAAAAAACGATGACGTTTTTTGCTGACTCCAGCGCTCCCCCCCAATCCTGAATATGAGGCCAGTATTAGAGTTTATTGCAACACATCAACTTCTATAATTTTTTTTTTAATTTTCTCTAATCAAATTCTACTACATATCACTTCTATCAATTTTTTATTTTATTTTTTACCATCCAAACACCACCTTACTTAAAGTCATGCCAAAACTCCATTTTTTGGGTTTGTAAGCCAGGCTCAGACGCGAAAAAGAGAAGGTCGGTGATCCGAACAGAAACGGAGAGTGCCACCGGTTCAAGGTAAATACCGGGACTTAAATTAAAAAAAAAAAAAAAAACATCATCGAGGAAAATTTTATGCCCAGCAAGAACTACAATCGCATTTGTATGAATGAATTATAATTTATTTACAGGAAATACATGGATGCAAGCTACATCTTTTTATAAGTTCAAAATGTAATACGTTTCTTAATTACACCTTCCAAGGGAAGTGTTACCCAGTACCTAATAAAACCTCCCTTTGTACATTTATTTATTAAAGTAAAAGATCCCAAAATCAACGAGGAAAATTTTAACATAATTTACCTTCCGAGGCTATTTTCTTAGCCTCCAGACTTTCTGGCCATTCATGGCTTAGTTCCAGCGCATGAACTTGGTAAGCTTTCCTTTTCTGCATGGAAAAGTTTCTATTTTCTCCTCATGCCGTTGCACCAGAAGGGATTCCAGACACAGAGGTCAGTAAACCAAAGAAAGGCCTGTAGCCTGTAGTAATCACCGGATCTGTGTTCGCCCAAGAGATGACGCCCCAATTTCGCTGTCAGTATTCTGATACGCACAATTCCATCCATACACGTGTAAGCATGCACAATTCTAGTAGAGAAGTGAACAAGGCAAGAAGCTATACGGTATGTGTTACACGGACTCTCTTAGAAATGAATGAAATACTCATGTCAGATACTTGGCACTTAGACAAGGGTAGCTAGACACATTCATACTTGGCACTTGGATAAGGGTAATTGGACATATTCAACAATTTATCAATTTTGGCACATACTATGCATAAAACCTATATTTTATGTATATAAATACCATAATGATATTACGTAAATACCATCTTACCCTATAAAATAAAAAATTATTTTAAATATGCAAATTGTCTCTGTATACTTTAATACGAGGTTAGATGAATTTGACTCTTAAAACACTCTCTGTATTTGTCACCTATATATGAGTCCAAGTAACATAGGCTATATGTAATTCCAATGGGAGCTTCCTACGTGGCTAAGAGCTTATTTGGTTCCCATTAAAAAATCCAGCAACATGAGGTATGACAGGGCCTGTCCCTCACTCACCACTGTACAAGTAGAATGATTCCAGATGAATAATCATTGGGTTTTAGTAGGTGCACCGTCCTGTGAAGGGCCCTTTTAACTATTCCATATGTTGGCAAGTGAACGGGATAACCATCCACATAAATTTCTAGGGGTACATATAGATTAATTCAAGTAATAAGAAACCCAATCAAACTGGACTATTTGAAAAAGACAATCCAGACCAAAACAGTATATGCTTCCAATATTTACCTGTGATTTAGGTGAAGGGAATACGTTCCAAAATCTAAGTGTTTCGTCACCTGCTCCTGTGACAATTGTCTGCAACAACCAATTTGTAGTTATGTAAAAAAGCGTAGGAAAAAAAAAAAAAGAAAAAGAAAAAAGAGAGGTAGAAGTGAAACCAAAACAAAAGTATATTATGGCTTGTTAATAAAATAGATTAGGGTTCACTAAGTTACCTGTCCATCTGGCGAGATGGCAAGGTAAAGAACTCTATAAGTATGGCCCGTAAGAGTTGCCAACTGTATAAGCATGAAAAATTAGAAACAATAAGAATGAAACTTGGAATTTTTTTTTTCCCTTTTTAACAGCTTTTATAGAGCATGCTCGTGTACCTTTGACATCGAAGGATATCTCCAAACTATTATTTGGTTTTGGGAATATCCATGGGTGCTGACAAGTTCATTAACATTTTTAGACCACACAAGATTGCATACCTGCCATTAGTAGGATGAAATTAGTACAGTTAAAAGCAATTATAGTATGCAGGTGGGCGCAAGTCTGAGTGCACATGCACACTGGTTTAGAAAAAATAGAGAAAGGGCAGAGCCAGACGCATCTATGTGCTTCTGCTAAATTCCCCCATCCTTTACTATTATTATTTTTTTAGTGTTAGCATAGATAAGAATTATGAAAAGCTAGCCCAAAATATCCATTCTATAAAAAAGACTAATGCTACATTGGTAATAAGGAAAAGCAAAGGGCAAGGAAAGAAAGGGCTCTTCTGAGTTGTAGAACGAAGAGAGGGAGGCACGACATGGATTTATGTTTTTCAAGAAGTATGAGTCACACTTTTCTTTATTTATTTATTATATATATTTTTTTATTTTTTTCCTGCTTGGATAGGGGAGAGCCATTCTTCCTTTCTCTCCTCCATCCAAAAATGGGCAGAAAGAATTTGGTGGGCTCAGGCGGAAAAACAGCCCCCCCCCCCCCCTCTTCTCTTTCCTCCCCTCTTTCACCCTACCAAACAAGGGAAACACCTTCTTTCCTTCCCTTAAACACTAGCTCAACCCTCATTTTTTATCCAAGTGATAAGGCTGTATGAGGGGGAGGCCATTGTCCATTCAGTGAATACATGCAAATCACCTGGCTGCCAGTGTCCATGCAGCTTAGATGGGTATTAGTGGTTGTATTCCAAAAACGAATGCATCGGTCAGCAGTACCACCCCCTGAAGCAAGAAGTCCGTGAAGATGAGGAGACCATGCAATTGCTTTTACAGCAGCTGTATGCTCACCGTATTTTAGCACAGGCTGTGTTGAATGTTGATTCCACACAAAAAGCTGCTCAGAGAGAGAGACACACACACGAAAAAATAAATAAATAAATAAATAAAATAGTCAAGGCTGACAGTAAATTGAAGCATTCAAATTAATCATACCAAGCATCAAAACAAAAGAGTTGCAAAGAAATAGGAATGCATACTCGATTATCATTTCCTCCAGAAGCTAACTCACGGCTATCATAGGACCACTTCAGTCCACAAACCTATATCACAAACAGTTAATTTTCAGGCTCAGAAGAACCTTAAAAAAAAAAAAACCTTCATAGCAAAATTAATGAAAGTAGATATGTGTAACCAAGCTGAATAAACATTCTGACCTCTGACTTGTGCCCAGTAAGCTTACTAACAAAATCTTCCTGAGCACGTATATCTCGATGAAGTATACTCTTGTCTCTACTACCTGAAGACAAAAGGGATGAACTCCAGGCTAGTGCTCCAACACGCAACCGGTGGCCCTCCATAGTTCTTACCCTCTTACAGCGAGAGGCATCCCAAATCTATATATAATAAGGTAGATTTATTAGTAAACCAGTGCTTGCCAGTAAAGGCACCATGCAAATATTACAGCAGAAATATACAACTGTGTGTGAGGGGTGTTGGTAGCCTTGGAGGGGTCGAGCCTTCTGAGAATTATACTGACAATTGATGATGGCAGAGTCACCAGAATCTGGCAGAGGAGTGAGAATCAGGGCAATCTAGAGCAAGAGAGAGAGAGAGAGAGAGAGCTGAGGGTAGTAGTAGTGAAGATGGTGGATGATTCTATGGTAAACTCTCCAGAGGAGGAGAGTTTATATAGGTGAGGAGAGAACCCCTTTAGGCGGGAGTCAAGGCTTTCAATCTATTAGGAGGACGTTTAGCCTTTGACTTGGCGTGCCATAAAAGGATAAGGATTCCCAGCTTGATTTTCTCTCTAGATTGGTTGGGTAAGATTCCAACAGTCCCCTGATTCTAGCCTCCAATCCACTGAATCCCCGATGATCTCACTAATTGTTAAGCTACTGGAGAGATCTCCAAACCTTATTCCAAGTCCGGGAAATAAACCATCCCGCGGGAATGGTGCTCCTGCGGCCATGTCGTTATATGCTAATGTGGCCCTCCCACAGCCAAGTAGTATTATAGAGTTATGCTGCGGGAGAGAGGAATGGAGACAGGTGAACTTGGAGCCTTCAGTCACAGCCCCGGTACCCACACCGTGCAATGTTTGTAAATCTAGAGTCTAGACGAATATCCGGTTAAAACTTGTGCTAAAATACAAGGAAAAGGAATATCCAGGAAATGCTCCCAAATTCTCAAGAGGGCAGAGATTTAGTATTTGGATTTGAAGTTACCTGAATTATTGCTTAAGCAAAGAAGACATCTCACTAACAATTGAGTTGCCATACTTACCGGCTTGAATACCTCAAAAATTCCAGAAACATGGAGAATTCTAGTACCACAAGGGCATTCATGTTAGTGCTTATGTGCATGTAGGTTTGTGGGCTTCGCAGGTAAAATAGAAAATGAAGAAACCAATGCAGGCTCCAACCCACTTCAAAATGAGGAGCTTTAGTTTTACATGATTTTTGTGAAGTGTTTCAGAATTTTAATCCATGACCACAAAGTTACAATAAAACAACCTCACCGTTACTCCAACTTTGCTATTTTTAATATAAGTTTGTCCAACAAGCATAAATGTTCCATTCCTATGCTTATGTTTTAAGTCTCTTTCTATCAATCCCGCATTAAGAAGTTTGCAGTTAAATTTTGCATACTGATAAAAGTAGAAAAATACATTCATTTAAAATGGTTGCATAACCTAAACATCGTGTAGCAGAGCTGCAGAGCATTTTGTTGAAAGCAGCAGAAGTAGTGCTAATTCCCAAAACTTCAAAAGTATAAAGAAAGGATTCAGCAAAACACTTGCACTTATACTCATCTGGGGAAGTATGAAATACAAAAACACCCACTGAGAGTACAAATGGAAAAAGAAAATTCAAATGCTCAATCACATGTATTGGAGTAACTTAGTTGTGTAAAGAACCTAAATATCACGATAGCATTAAAGCTTCTAAGGGTTGGTTGGCGTGGTACATCATAAACAACCTAAACGAATGGCCTAAAGCCCAAACTATCAAGCTAACTAAAATTCACAACACATACACAACAATTGTCTAGGAAAATAATATTAAATTTGGCAAACTAATAGCACACCTGAAGTTTTCCGTTGTTAGTTCCAACAGCAAGATGTGCTCCACGTTGAGCCCAACCAACTGAACATACACTGTCATCAATTCCCAAGTCGCATAACTTTGTCACCTGCATATAGAATCATGATAAACAAATTAGTTATCTCAAATTCTTAATACATAAACTTGTGTAGAAGCACAGCTGAAAGCGAAACCAAATTCACATTAAATAGCAACATATTAAACAGCACTCAAAAGTTGAAAGCAAGATCTCACCTTGCTACTACAAGCGTTCCATAGATAAACACAATTACCTAAACCAACTGCTAATACATTATGTGAAGACCAATCAACGAGATTCAAATAGAAATCATCCTGCAATGCGGGTGCATCCAAGACCTGGCAAAACACACCAAACTCAATTCAAAGCACCTAAAACACAATAATCAAATTAAGAAACCCCAATAACCAAATCAAATTGCAGAACCAAGATTTTTTTTTTTAAATACCTTATAAGGGGACCTCGGAACCTTCCTTGGAGCCTTTACCGGGCTATGACTGACACCAGGCAATTGGTCATCGAACCCAAACGGCGACAGTGAGTGCATAGATTGCCGAGTCTCGGTCTTGTACCGGAAAATATTCCGGCTAGGCGGGTTAGTCAGAAAAGTTCGCCCATTCACTCCCACCCCCTTATCTGGAGTCGCCGGAGGAAAATACCCGGAGTCAGGCCCGAACAATGCGGTCCGCAACAGTGCAGTGTACGCCCCAGACGAGTCCTCCCGACCCTCGGACGGCGAAATCGAGGCCGGCGAGATGTCAAACAGCGCGAAATTGGAGCCTGATCGGCAGGGAATGAAGCGATCGCTGTAGATAGTTCGAGAAGGCGAAGGATGGTAACCCATACCCACCATTCTGTCGATGTGGCGAGAAGGGGTTGCGGGTTCGAGAGAAAGAGATGGTCGTGACATTGTTGGGGGAAGATTGAGCTCCGAAGAAGAAGATGAAGACGTTGCTCTGAACACTGATTGGCTTTCCACAGAAGATTTCATGGGATTGTCCATATGAGATTACACAGAGAGATTTCCGATTACAGATAGTGACATAGAGGGAGAAAGAGGGGGAATCGGCAGGAGAGTTAGAGAGAGAAACCCTAGAGAGAGATAAATGGGGGCGGAAGCTGAGAAGCTTGTCGTCGATTTGGGATTAGATAGAAAAATTGTAACAGCTCGGCGTTTGGAGACGGAAAGAGAGAGAAGCTGTTAATTTTTCCCTTTTTTCTTTTCCCTTTCCCGGGAAAAAATGTAACAGAAGAGTTAATTAAGCGTGTTAGCGCGAAAACTAGTAGGTAATTAACAGTATTTACCGTTTGGTCATTGAACTTTGTTCTAATAAGTAATCAAATCAAGATCGTTTACGGGAATCTTATATTTTGACTATCGAAGAGTTAAAATTTTAATTTGTTGGGAGATTAGTATAAGTTTCCTAACATTAATCTTTGTATGAGAGGAAATTCCTAGGATCGCTATTAAAGAAAATTTTGTTATATTTCCTAAATTGTCTTGATTCGTGAACCTTGTATTTTGACTTACTAATAGCATAATTAATGAGTTTTTCACCACAATATTATTAGATTTGGAAAGTGTCCTTTAAAATTATTTCCCGATCTAGGTTAACGATGCCAAAACAGATACCAAAACAGATAAGTGAAAGAAACATAAAAATTTAAACAGACATTAGTAATTCATAAAAATTTTAAGTCAACGGGATTTCATTAAAATTCGTTTGAATCGAAACTCTTTTAATTAAATTACTTTGAAATTGGTTCCGTTAGAAAAAAAATAATAATGAAACGGTCAATACTACGAACGTAAATCGATAGGGTATCTATTTAATTAATCAATCTCATTATCAATTTGTTTTCTTATCATTACAGTTCTAAACTTATTTATTTTTTTAAATTGAAATCCCAAACCCGTCCGATCTTAAATTCGTAAAATTCGTCCCAAATTCGTAAAACTCGTTTATATTTAATTAGTCAATTATCCGTTAAGTACTCATTAAATACCCGTTTTGAGATAAAAATAAAAAAATTAATAAGTAACAAAATTGCTAAATTTATTAAACTGAACAAATTCATTGGTCAAAGGACCTCTAAGTTTTTTTTATTACCAAAATAAATATTATTTAAAAGATCAAAGTACTATTAAATGGGTATAATTGGTTTGGAGTTTGATTTAACTCGTATCCAATCAGCAAAACAATAATCTATTGTTAAATTAGAATAATTAGATTTAACCTATTTAATCACAACTTTTTATGACCTGATCTAACATAAACTCACCCATTTGCCAGCTTTAGCCAAGAGAATGTCATTTATAAGAAGCACAATAATAATCTAAGAGTAATAATTTAAGATAGAATTAGAGTAGAATTTATAGTATAAAATAATCTTAGATAATATTAAATATATGGGATTAACGAAGCCTCTCCAACTAACATATGATACAATTCAACTTCAAGGCACGGCCAAAAAATAAAATAAAAAGAGAGCTTATATTCCAATTTTTAATGAAATCAGAGTAGGACTCCTAATTTTCAAATTGCTTAAATAATAGGAACCTTTCTTACTTTTGTTTCTAACATCCTTGGCCATTAAATTTTTATTTATTTATTTATTTTTTTACTTATTGTCTTCTAGTATATATAACTCGAATATCATATTGAAGAGAGGAAATAATAATAATAATAATAATAATTATTATCTTTACTATCATATAAAATTCTCAATGATAAAAAAATTTTTATTACATTATATTATCTTTTTCTTTTTAAACAATAGATAAATTACACAGGCTTTCTGAATATTTAAATGATTATATTGAGACTTTTTCAACATTTAAAAATTACACTTAAATTTCTAAACATTTGAGTAATTACATGTAAACCCTTTTCATTAATACTCAATTAGAATTTTTTTTTTTAAATAACACCAGCCATTTTTTTTTCCTGACATACCAAGTTTATCCTTCCCCGGTGTAACCGGCTTCGTCGTCTTCAACTTCCCCACTGAAGAGAACCTGGTCTGTCGCGCCGGTTCGGAAGGTGGAGATGTCTCCGGCGAAGATTGCTGTCACCGGCTACTCCAATGTTGAGAAAGCATAGATTGCTGTCTATGATTTGATTGCAAAACAATGACTTCATTGATTCGATTGCAAAAACCAATTCCCATCAAGAACCTCTAATGCCTTCGCCGCGCCGAAGTTGGATTTGCCGCCTCCGGCAGCACTTGACGGCGTCACCACCGCCGCTGCCACTTCGACTTTGCCCCCGGCCACGCAGAGCTATCAATCCGCCGCGGCCTTGATCTGTCGGTCCTCAAGTCCCTTTCGGTGGTGATCTTCAATTCCAAAGACTTCAGCGACGACGGACTGGAATGCGCCGTTTACCTCTCCAATCTCGTCGACGGCGAAAAAGCTCGGCTGCTACCCAAATGCAAGCACGGGTTGCACCTCGATTGCATTGACCTGTGGTTCCAATCCCACTCCACTTGCCCTCTCTGTCGAAACCCAGTTTCGTCCCAAACGCCGGCGGCGACGTCTGAGCTGTCTCCGGAGTCGATTCTCAGTTTCCCAATTCTGGAGAACTCGTCGGTCGGTGGATCTTCAACGGAGTCCCTCAATTTCCCAACAAATGTACTGTTTTGGGGTAACGAGACTCAGGTTAGCACTTTGGGGGCTTGCTTGGAAGAAGATCGTCAATCTCCTAGTTCTTCTCAATCTTCTTCTTCTTCGTCTTCATCATCATCGGCGGCGGCGGGTAATAATAGCCCAGAAGGGATGTTGGTAAATGATATGCCGAGACAGATTGGTGAGGATGAAGAACCGAAGTCGCCGGTGATGACCCAATTGAGATCACTGAAGAGGCTTTTGAGTAGAGAGAGGGGTGAATCCTTTCAGTACTTCGGGTTGATCCGGTTAAATCGGTAGATGACACCTGTTTATGGGCTCTTATTACTTTGGAGTAGAACATAGCATTGTTGAGTTGAAGTTCATCAAATTGGTTGTTGTCTCTTGATCGTAGGCCTTATGTAGCGTCCTTGGAATTTTTGAATGTTAAGGGTTCAAGTGTAATGACCAAAAAATTCAAGAAGTTTAGGTATAATTTATCCTTAAACAATTCTATTTACATCTTTTATTTCAAAAACTCTCAAAATTTGAATGATATTTAATATTTCTATTAATTGTTGAAAATTTTTATTTTCTTGTAGTTTTAGCACTTTTTTCAATTACTTATTTTTTTACCTTATATGTGTACTTATTTATATAACTTATATATTTGTTTGACATATTATTTATTATAATCTCGAGTTCTGAAATGATTGTATAATCTCATATTCAATTATGAGGTAGTATGACTCCCTCATTTTTGAATCTCTGCATAAGTAGAGTTTTAGATTAATTTCTTAAATTTGTCTTTTATTTTTGCAGATATATTTTGATAACATACATGCTTAAAGAGTGTGGCGTTTCAAATTTTTAAAATTTGTAAAATTATTTTATTTTATTTTTGTTATGATTGAATGAATTGTTATTGTTTTAGGGTTCTAAAATGTTTTTTGAACCATTGGCATTTCTTAAAACATATTTTTTTTCCTACTTCAACTTTTAGGTACCAGATCTTGTTCTTTTCTTTCTCAAAATTTTCTCCTCTCTTCTAATCTGTGTATTATTGTTATAAAAATTAAGAAACAAATTTTGAACTATAAAATCAAAGAAGAAAATTGAAAAAGCTGCGATTATAAAATGGAATAGAGAACGAAGAGTTTGAAGAGAACGATTAAAGAAGCTACAAAGCCTACAATTGATTTAAGGCGTGTGGGTGGGTTCTTTGGGTATTGTTGGTATTTTTTATAATATTCAATCTTATGTTACATTGTTGGGATTTGGTAAATTATAAGTACATACATACATATATATATATATATATACATATATTAGAGAAATGGTAAATGTATTCCACTTTTAACTTCTCACACTTCAAAAATTAATATTCATTGTGAAAGGAGATAGAGTACAAGAATGTAAAGGTGAAATGTATTTATCATCTTCAAAATATCAATATATAAATATAATATATTACATTTGAGTATAAGTATATCAAATTATTTTTAGTTATAATTAAATATTATTGTAAAATTTTTAGAGTAGACCTATTTGCACTCCATAAATGGATTTTACTTTTTTCTTTACTTTTTTATTAAATAAAATTATACAATTACCTCATTCTTGTAAGGGTATTTATGAAATTAAGACTATACAACAGATCTTATTAAAAGAATGAGAGTAGTTGTGTAATTTTATTTAATGAAAAATTAAAGTGCAGTGTAAGAATCTATTTGTGGAGTGCAAATAGACACACCCAAATTGTTATACTAAGATTATGTAATTTATATTAATTATATTAAAAGTTATT
This sequence comes from Vitellaria paradoxa, assembly GCA_019916065.1. Classification (NCBI taxonomy): domain Eukaryota; kingdom Viridiplantae; phylum Streptophyta; class Magnoliopsida; order Ericales; family Sapotaceae; genus Vitellaria; species Vitellaria paradoxa. Next base: position 4,949,798 of record CM034235.1, read on the forward strand.
AATTAAATATCGCTATTAAACCATTAGATATCAACAAAAATAGTAGCTATACTAAAAATTATAAAAAGTTAAATTATAATAAATATTACCTAATATAAATAATATTATCATACTAATTTATTATTTAATTTATAATTTATATTAGTTATATTAAATAATATTAATTAATCATTTTATATTAAAATTTATTAATTACCCATAACTGTTATGGGTTGAAATTTTTCTCCCATCTCTGTCGCTGCGACCGTCAAAAAATTATTAAATATCACTAATAATTTATATTTATATATTCTAATTATTAAAACATCAAATTTTGCTCAAGTTAGGTATGGTGTGAATTTGAAAAAAAAAAATCTAACTTATATAATGTTCATATATATATATATATATATATATATATATATATATTAGTCTAATATATTACATTTATTATTGTATTAATCCATTTCCACATTCTTAAGCACTTGGAAAAGATGATGGTTTTTTTTTTTAAACTTATATTATTGAATGTGATAATAACAGACAAAGGCTAGCTTAATACGAGAGTGATGGATCGCTTGATTAGAATCTTCTTTGTTAACATAATAGAAAAGTTGATAGGGACAAAGCTAAGATTTTATGAAGAGGAGCCAAAAAATTTCAATAAAAAATTAAATAAATATAATTAAAAAATTAATACCTGTTCAAAACAGGAAAGTTAGGAGAGAAAGAATCGGAACTGCAATATCGAATTATATTTGTAATTTTTATTGTACTAAAAAAATTAATAGGGAGATGAAGTGTATAAGAGAAAATATAAAAATATGAAGATGATGGTTAGAAAGTGTAAATACGAAAGCTGAAGATAAAAGAGAGAGATTTGTTAGCTTCTGTTTGAAAAAATAGGAAAAATAATTTATTATTTTTTATTATTTTTTACATAGGCCTCGTTATAAAAAGTTAAGTTGACTGGGTGCTTTTTATTTGTCAAAAAAGGAGATCATTGTTAAAGGATACGAGTGAGAAAAAAAGATATTTATGGGTTTCTATTGAAAAAGATAAAAAGCAATTTATTAGTTTTTATTTTAGGCAAGTCCCAATACAACAAATTAAGTTAACTAGGGACTTTCCAATTATCAATGGATCATTATTAAAGATATATTTATTTTCTAATAAAATATAAAATGAGCCTATTTACCCTCCACTTTTAGTTTCTTACACTCCATTTAGCGCAAGAAACTAAAAGTAGAGTGTGAGTAGTAATTTCCTAAAATATAATATATATGTATAGGTTTATACAAAAGTTAGGGAGAGTCATAGCCACCCATTGCCTATACCAATCTCATCATTAACTTTATGGTCTAGTTGTATTCTAGAAATTAAGGTGGCATTTAGTTTATTTTTTTATTTTCTGTTTTCATTTTTAGTTTTGAAAATTTCAAAATAAAAAAACAGGAAATACTCTATTTTCATTATTTTGAAATTTTTCTTATTTTGGATTAAAAACACTCAAAACGACTTTTTACCATTTTTTATTTTATATATAAACCTATTTTCTATTTTTTAAAACAAATTTCAAAAATACAATGATCAAATGCGTTTTGAACTTTTTCTTTATTTTCAAAAGCATAAAATGAAAAATGAGTTCAAAACAGAAAATAGAAAACAAAAAATAAAAAAACAAATCAAACGAGCCGCAAAGTGAAAGTGATCTTTTCAAACTATCATTGATAAATAAGATATATACTAATTTTAATGTGAATTTATTTTTTAAAATAAATATTTTTACTTTCAAATGTTAATCTTTTTTTCAAATATACATCCATAAAAATATATATATATATAAATATAAACGTGCAGTGCGCGTACATCCATCCCAGTAATAACAAAAGTTTAAATAGAAAACCAAGATATAGTTGACTAGCTATATCAATGCCCTTTGGTATAAAATTTCCATAGAAGCTTTAATGGTTTTCAATTCTTACTTTTAGTGAAAGGTATAAGAATGCATGCAATATTTTTACAATTCTTTTTTGAATTATTTTATTTCAAAGTTTAAAAAAAAAATTCAAACCTATTTCTTGAAAGAGATATTCTCTTATTTCAAAACACACACACACACACACAGAAACTTGTGCAATAATGCAACGCATAAAAATGCAAAAAAAAATGAAACTATATGCACTTAACTCCTTTTCGTTTCATTAAAATCTTGGTCCAATTGTTTTGTAATTAAATCAAATTAATTCATAATTTTTTTAAGTTAAGTTAGCTTGAGAATTTTTTTTTTCAAGTGTAACAATACTATGCTTAAAAATTTAATAACTAATTGTGTCATAAATTAAGACAATTTTCTTTTTCAGTTATGTTTTACATATGCTAGATATTTGCACCAACTAAATCCAAAAAAAAAAAAAAAAAGATGGTAAATACAGGATCCCCTCAATATTTTGCTAAATACATATATATTAATATAATTAAATATTATAGTCATTCTTTTTTTTATTTAGATGATTAAGGATGTTCAGACTAATTTATGCGCAGGATTGGGTAAAACTCCAGTGGAGGATTGAAGAAATTCAAATTAGTGATCACTAAAAAGTAAATTAATATCTTACCAGTTAAATTACTCTTTAGGATTTAAATATTGCAATCACACTTTTATTATAAATTAATGCAATTTATTTTTTCATTTTTTATTTTTTTTACATGAGTTGGATTTTGGCACCAACTAAACCCAAAAAGTATGGGTTAAATGATATAAATCTCCATTGAACATGAGGGTAAATACATGTAAAATTCAAGATATTTATAAACATATGACAATCATACAGCTTATTTTACAAATATTATTATCATTAACTTCAAATTACGAATTTTTTTGTTTTATATTAAAAAAAAAAGTGATGATAAGTTAAATATTTACATTCTATAACTGCTTGTAAAATAGATTTAAAAACCCATCAAGATCTAGAATTTTTAGATATTATACCTTCAAAATGGATTTTTAATTCTTTTAGAAGTTTTACACAGGACATATAAATATATATATATATATATATATATATATATATATATATATATTTAATGTAAATATTGTTATAATGTTTTTTTAATAATTTATAGTATATTGATCAATTTGCGTGCATATCATTTAATCCAAAAGCCTTTGGTCAAAATGTCTAGGAGATATTAATGTCATTTACACAAAATTAGACACCTTTCAAAAGGGCAAATCCAAATTAGAAAATTTCAGTCTGTATCAAAGGGCAAATCGCCAATTTGGATAATTTAAAGGTGGCCCATGGTTCCTGATTTCTTATGGCTCGTTGACGGATTAACAATGGTGGCCCATGAACTGAATATGATTCATTATTTCATACCGTGGGAATCTTCGACTTAAACCAATCTTGAAAGCGAAATATACCAACTTGAAGCACGTTAAAAAAAAAAAAAAGACTTTTTCCAAAAATTATGGACGATTGCAAGTTTATTCAGCATACATGAGAGCTCATGGAAAGAAATAAGCTTTAACAAAAAAGATTTTATAATTATTGTATTATTTTATTATTATTATTATTGTTTTCTCTCTTACTTCTTTTCATCTTTTATTGCAATGTGTGCTAAGTTTGAAGTTCGAAATATGAGCTCTTAGTTTATAAACAGAGACTTATTTTGTAAAGCACATGAAAAAAAAAAAAAAAAAAAACAATTTCTCCTTTTTTTTGTAATATTTCAATCTTGTAATATCAATTTTAGCATAAGATTTAAGTGTTTATGTAATATATGAGTAGTAATCTGAATATTATAATAATAATCAGTGAAATTTAAAAAATCGTGTGCAAAATTATTCATGAGCCAAATGATCTTGAAAGCATATTTATAAAATTTTAACTCTGCCCTATTTGATAGTCACAATTTTTAATAATTTTCGACAATTTTTTGTAGATAAAACTTTTGGTATATTTAGTAAAATAAGTAGAAATTTTTGATAATTTTTAGTAATTTTTACGTGTTTGATAAAAATTTTGATAACTTTTAGTAATTTTTTTATGTTTGATAAAAATTTTAGTAACTTTTGAGTAAGATTAAAATGAAATGACTATTATACTCCTCGTCACGTAAGTAAAATTTAGTATGTAATAACCTGCTACGTAAACAAAACACCAGCTTTTGATATTTTATTGAATACTTAAAACACCAAAAAATAACTTTTTTTTTTTTTTTTGGCAATTTTTCTTCTCCAAAAGGTGCCTCTATCAATGTGTGTTTTCACTTTAGACACTGGACCAAGAAGCATGCTTCCATTAAAAGTGTTTCGAGATTTTTTTTTTTGGGGGGGGGGGGGTAAGCAAGTAAAGTATTTCGAGATTGTTCTTGAAGCAAAACACACACATACATACACCCGCACACATTCCTAATTCCTCTTGTTCCCTTTTCTTCCCTTGATCAAACAGAACGGTTGCGGGCTTTATTTGTTGGGTACAAGTTGACACTATCATTTTATCCCTTCCTATTGGAGATAGTAATGGCTTCAATTTTAACGTTGAAAAACGTTAAAAAGTACTGTGAATATTAAAAGGTTATAAATTTTTTATTTTATTATATAAATAACGAATTCATAATTTTTATTAAATTTTATCATTTTTTATTATTTTAAACGCACCTATTTTTCTTTTCTCTCCCATAGTTCAGCAAATTGTAAGTAATTAATAGCAAATTAAAGCTCATCGTGCATGAACATGTTGGTTATTCACGTAATTTAGTCAGTACTCTGTAGATTATACGTTATCTTCGATCTGTGAGCAAAATTTTTTCCCCCGATCTGTATTCATTTGGAAATTAATGCTGGAATTTGACCCATTTTTAGATTCTCATGACTCATATTTAAGGCACTGATTTATCAATTTTTAACCCAAAAAAAAAATCAAATTTTATAGCTTAAATATTTGATAAAACACCAAATTTTACTACTTTTCCACTCAACAAAAAAAATTTATTCAACTCAAAAGTCATCAAAAACTACTAAAAATTATCAAAAATTTTACCACACATTCAAAATTGTTAAAAATTACTATTTGTCTTACCAAACGCATTAAAAATTATAACTAATAATTTTTGACAAAAAAAAATACTAAAAGTTATTAAAATTTGAACTTTGAAACGCTCCTTTACTCAAGTGCCTAGACAGACCTATTCCCGGTAGTTGCATCTTGTTTCACCTTAGGCATGGTTTGGGAAATTCTGCTAGTAGTCGGTTTTTTTTTTAAACTTCAATAATGGTTAGGTCAAATTTATCCCTTTATATTTTAACATTCTTTTAAACTTTTAAAGGTAAAAATGTCAAATTAACAAAAATAAAAAATTCACCTCAAAAAAAGTCACATTTTTTTCTTTTCCAAACACAAAAATAACTAGATAAAAATAAGCCAGATAAATTTCTTCCCAAACCAAGCCTAAGTCTCTCTCCCCCCCCCCCCCTCTCTCCCTCTCCCTCTCCCTCTCCAGTGCAAGCAAAACAAAAAAATGCATCATTTCTATATAAAAAAAAAAGAAAGTAAAAAAAAAATGAAAAACAATAAAAGGGGGTGACCCGAACCGTTCACCTTGTATTAGACGCTAGTGTCATTTGTCCGGTGGGTTCATTAAACAACAAGAAGAAAAGACAACTGAATTCTCAAGCCTTGATGACAATTTCATTGCACACATTTGGGGGGTGGGTTAAATTTCATTTTATTTTGTTGAATTTTACTTCAAAATTTGAAATTCTATTTTAATTGTTTTAACAATTAAAGAGCTGAGTTTTTCATGAACTATAATATTTCCTTCTGCGATATTTTTACCCCGAACTCTCAGGTCAATTGTCCAATTGGTAATTTTAGAAGTAAAAAAAGTCACAAAAAGAGGTGCATTACAACCAATAATCATAAAACTCATATTTTTGATTGTTATATTAAAAAAATAAATAAAACAATGGTGTCAACAAATTTCATGAGACAGATTGTTAATATTTTTTCATGGATGGAAGCCTCTGAACTTGAGTTAAGCCTTAGTTTTAGAAGAAAAAAAAGATTTCTTTTTTTTTTTTTTGTGACTGACTACTAATTAGTTAGTAAAAAATTAACTTTTTTTTTCGCACTCTTTACATTTTTGTTAATTTAATATTTTTATCATTCGTAATTTAATACGTATAAAGATAAATTTAATAATTTAAAAAAAAACAAAAAAATTAAATAACTAAAAGTCAAGAAGTTACCAGGGTTCCTAACTCGTAGCCTAAGTTCAGCTATTAATCTTATAAAAAGAATTATAAAACCCCCAAAAAATTTGAACTAAATTGAAGTGACAGAAAAAAAAAAAAAAAAAGAAATTAATGAAAAATTCGAGAGGGAGGTGGCCTGTACCCATGTTCAATTGCAGGCAGCGTGCGAGTACCAGGAGCCACTGGAGCCCTCACATGGCCAACCATTGTCACTCGCAGGGCTTCCTCTTCATGAGCCCTCCTCTCCATTTCCACCATCCTCGCCTTCCTCTTAACCTTCGCAGACAAAGCAATCAAAAGCAAACCCAGAAGAAAAGCTCCCAACGCAGCTCCAATGGAGCCCCCAGTTGCCACCTTCCATAAACGTACTCTCTTCTTCTTCTCCGGCACCGTCGGCGACTCAATCACCAGCCCAAAATGCCCATTCCCCTTGGCAGCACAAACATTTGGTGACACTTGGTTTCCAAATCTCACTTTCCCATTACTTTCGAAGCTAGCACATAACGGAATCAGCCCCATAGTGTTAGTGTTACTGACTATTTGGGTACTGCTGAAATCTACAGAGATTGGATTTTCCCCAGATAGAATTCCAACCTCAAATGGGTTGTTTTTATTACTTGAATTATTCAAATCGTCACCAGCATTATAAGCTGATAAGCCCAGAACAGGGGACACGATTTGATATCCATTTAAGTCAAAATTATCATAGTACATAGAAGACCAATTTAATCCGAGGTTTTGTGTGACAACTATAACTCTCTCCACACAAGGGTGGAGTTTCATACCAATACCCAGATGAAATTCCTTAATCTTAGCACCATACCTTCGAAGGCTACCGCATCGAAACCTTGCCGTGTGGACTTCAATGCCGGAAAGATTAGCCGGTAAATGTACAGTGTGAATCGTCCCCGTTTTGAAATACTTCTTGTTGTATGATTTGAATGAGTAATCTCTGATGAGAAGATCAAGAAGAGGATCGGATTTTGTCCCATGAGTTTCACTTCCCATCCGTGGAAATGAAGTCATGAATGAGAGGATTATGAGTAGGGTGAGAGAGAAAAGAGAGCCCATTTCACAAAAGTAAGAGATACCTTGGTTAATTTGCTACAAGTATGTTATTGTAGCTGTATACAGAAATATTGTTGGCTTTCTATTCTTTTTGGACTCTCTGTACATGAAAAAGAAAATATTGGTTTCTCTGAAAAATAACTAAAAGCAGCTTTTTTTCTTCTCCTTCTTCTTCTTCTCTCTCCCTATATTGTATACCTAAACTAGGCTGGAGTTGCAAAGAGGGAGTTTGGATTGTTTGGGAAATTTTGTGATTCTGTGATCGATGCTTTGTGCTGTGAAATCTAAAGCCAACTTAATTGTGATGCTAGAAACGGTGAATATAATAATAATAATAATAATAATAATAAATAAATAAATAAATAAATAAATAAATTACTTAGAGATTCGAGTATGGTAGATCTTCTATGCAATTAAGAACTCTAAAATGGTATTAGGGTTACAAGATATTGTGTTTTTTTTCCTTTCAAACATATTTTGAAATGATAACTAAATGATTAGTTCTATTAAATCAATTAAATATAAATTAATAGTGATTAAACTTATATGTATTTTATTATTTTTTTTATAGAAAAAACAATAAAATTTTTAATAGAAAAAAATCTACATATATGTATATTAATGAGAGTACATAAAAATAAACAAATTTGATAATAGTAATGAAAATATAATGAGTTGATGTAGATAAGAATAAAATGACAATATTATCCTCTTTCGTGATTTAGTTAAATCACTTATAAAGAGTAATTAGGTAATTAGATAATGTTTATCTTTTTCTATAATTTGTACATATCTTTTTTTAGTTCTGACAATCAAACAGTTAAAAGAATAATTTTACATAAAATATTAATTTTATATTATATTCATTCAAGTATATTAGTTTATGATAATATTTATGCCCATTACTTTATCTTCGAATTAACTGTACCCCAATTAATCATGGCTAAAGGGGTTCTCTTTATGCTTTTTCCTTTTTTTGGTAATTTCTTTATGCTTTATATAAATTGATCAAGTGAGTTGGGTCATGGAAGGAATGATTTGGAGAGCGTGGGGTTGATGATAGCCTTTCACGTCAAAAAGGGAATGGAAAAGGGTGGTCGGCGTGCTTCGAGAATGGATTGAATGCACGTTTTTTCTTGGGAGAGAGAAAGGTTCAGACCATTTGCCCCCCTCCAAAAACTCTGTCGTTCTCACTGTTTAAGTGTTTTTTTTTTTTAATTTCATTTTTAATTTTTGTTATGCTTCATTTGCTATATTATCTCAGAATTTGTCTAAAATTTTAGAAATTACGTTGTTTTTTTCTTTTTTTTTGGTCACAAATAATCTATGTAATGTTAACGGAAATTTTAATTATTAAAATCATCACTAAAATTGACTCGCTTTAACCGTAATAATTTTTTTAAGAGAAAATAAATCTTTAAATCATATAACTTTTTTAGTTTTGCATCAGTTATTCTGAAGTGAAATAAATACATTTATATACACTGTAAATGAGAGTTCTCGTTTTCACATCAATTCGTCTCTTCCGTCATAACTCACAAGCATTGATCCATTTCGTCTCTATCGCATTTAAAGCTCCTGAGAGTGAATTAACCAATTCCAGTAAAAAAAAAATTAATTATTTAAGGGGTTTACTATCCCGAGATTTTACGTTCAAATATTCTCCTTAACAACTCTTAGAATCAATCTTCCGAGCACAAAGCGTATTAAGGTTGGTAGAATAGATCACCTTAATTAGACCAATCGTATTCAATTTTTTGGTGTAGATCCGAATTTCCACCGCTACATAAGTTCGCAACTTATTGTTTATTGCACATGTTAAGGACGCTGCATATATTGAGGAGACAGTATATATGACCCAAATTAAAAGAAATTTACTCTTTAAAAATTTGGTATGAGAAGTGAGTCTCTCGACACAAAGTAATTGTGATTACAGAGAGAGGAATTACAAAGCCACTGGGAGTTCTACTTAACAAATAAAGGAGAACTGAAAGGTTCTCTCAACATTTGGGAAAACAGTACTGACACTGCGGTTAATTTTTACACGCATACTTTTTTTTTTCTAGGCTATTTCTCTCTCGTAAATTAGATAACAGTTTTATTGAACTACATGTTTATTTAGAATTTTTACTTTAGATATATATATATATATATATATATATATATATATATATGGGCGCATTAATTAATGGAAGTTGACTTTGGCCTGGTAGGTCAATCCTACGTTCCAGTCTGAAGGGGCCACATTATATGCAACAAGAATCTCCTTGGTCGAGGAAGAAATTAACTTGAAAGAGAGAGATTGACCAGTGAGAGTAGCAAAAGCCTGGTAGGAAGCTCCCCAGTTGTGGGTCATTCTTATCCACCCAGTTTTGGTTCCCTTCACCCACATGCCTGAAATACCACCACCTCCTCCAACGTTCATCACATACACCAACAGCCAGTACCCATTTCCTTGGAAAGCAAATCGAACTCCTCCTTTCCTTACGCATGGTACCCTATACACACACACACACACACACACACACACACACAATAAGAGACTGATCGTCAAAGTAGTGTCTTAATTCTCTAAGCAACTTTCAACTCATAACATGCACTTATCTAATTAATAAACCCACCAAGAGAAAAAGAGAGAGAGAGATATGATTGAACAAGTTGCCATTGTCATTCCGATGAAAGAAGTTATAATGGATAGGATGAAGTAGAAAGAATTAAATTAAGGAAAATTTTCCGTTCAATGGCTTTTTTTTTTTAATTTTTTTTTAAATTGATCAATAGCTTTTATGGAAAAAAATATTTTATTTTTCATCCCATAATGTCATATTGTATACGTACAAGTCATTTTGTACACAAAGCCATTGTGAATATAACAGAGTTTAGCTTCGAATGCTTTCAAAGTAATGCGGCCATTTGAAAAAAAAAAATACTGAAATTGACTTTTAAATAAAAAACCATTTTTATTAAATTAAATTTTACAAATCAAATTTCAATATAATTATTTTATCTAATTTATTAACAAAAAAAATACCAAGTGCATAATTGACACGTGGTATTTACTTTTACATTTATCTATCAATTTTTAATAGAATAGCAAAATTAAAACTTGGCAGAAGTGCAAGTAGTTTACCATGGCAATTGAAAATTATGGGGCCAGAGTAAGATGGTTTAATTTGGTGAAAGTTAGGAAGGTAGTATATATACAAGGAGGAGGTTAAGATTTTTAATTTTGGAGGGCAAATTTAGTTTAGTTTTTTTTTTTTTTTTTCTGGGATTAAATTTATGAATATTTTTATATGCTTAAATTGTTAATTTTTTTTTTAAATTTTAGACTATATTTTCTTTTTAAATTCTTTATTATTAATTATAAGTGATGAGTTTAATTATGCATAAATGGTAAATCTAGTTGAGTTTTTAAACTTTAGATTACATATAGCAATTGAGAAAAAAATATTTAAATTTAGAAGGTTAATTTATTTGTTGTTGTGGTTTGTATTTTTATTTTTTGGGCCTGAAATTATAATTCAATCTGAAAGTCTCGCGGTACAATCCGTTTGGATATTTTTTGGAGGTCTATGGTGGTTGTGGAGAGCATGGGCCGATAGAAATATTAGAGTTTTGGGGTTTTCTTTATAGAGTGATTAAGAGAAAAGTCAGCCGACATTGTAACTTTTTTCTTTTCATTATAGTGAATTTTCTCCTGTGTCTTACCCATAGACGTAGACTTTACAGTCGAATCACGTAAATCTTGCTGTCTATTTTTCTTCTCTTTTCTATACTTTAATTTGTGCGTTGTGTGAGTCAAGATTGTGTGCACGATTTTTTTAACATTATTAAACTTTTTTTTATCCCAAAATTTATATATACTAAGAGTATTTACTGAATTAAAACCCACTATTTTTAAAAAATATAAAGAAGATGAACGATCGATAACATAAAACATTTCTAGCCCCAAAATTTAATTGCAGAGATAGCATTTTTCGAACTCTGGCATAGCTTCCCGGGCCCTAATAGACTTCCCTATATATGTATATGTATATGTATATTACCTGCGGTAGATAACGGGGACAATGCCAGCCTTCCACTGAGCAATTTTCATGAAAGCAGGCTTAGACAAATCGAAGTGAGTCCGAGGTGGGTTGCACCACCCTCCATTGTTGGAGTCTTGTGCCCAGTTGGGTGGGCAGAGGTTTGTTGCTGTAACGGTGACGAACGGCGAACCTTTATAGCACCAGCGTGATTGAACGCACCTCATCTGGTAACAAGTCCCACAAGCATACCCATCTTTGAACAGCGTCGAGCTCAAAGCCGCCGTAGCAGTTCCATAGCCATTATTGAACAAGTTTCCGTACCCACAAGCTCCTCCTGCATGCGTGAGGATCATCATCCCCAATCAATCGGAGAAAAATGCTATTTTGTTGTTATAAGTTTCTTGCGTAATTAAATTCAAAAAAATAATATTGTGCAATTATAATACAATATCAGGAAAAAAAAAATTTACCAGCCTGATCCATTAAATGTTCATATTTTTTTTTTCACATATATTTTGGATATTTATAATGTCATAAAAACACTTACACCAAAAATCAATCTAAGGCATAATTATCATATTATAAATAACTTTATTTATAAATAAAAAAATATAAAAGGTAATTTAGTAATTTTTTCTTACATGTTTTGATAAATGGACCAACAATTGCAATCTAAAGTTCTTTGAAAAAATTCACTTATATAAATGAATTACCTTGTTGATAAAAAAATTTTAATTCTAGATTTAAAAAAAAAAAAAACATTTGTTACCAAAAAAAAATTGAAATTAATTTTTTAAAAGAAAAATAATTTTAGTTTTTTTGGATATATTTGTCTATATACTTAAAAATTAATTTTTTCAGTTCGTTGATTTTTCTAGTCAATAGTTTTTTCAGTAGTTTTATTTTTTTTTTCTACGCACAAATGTTGAGAAAGAAATCAATAATTCTATTTTGAATTTAGAATTGGTGAAAAAATTAGAGAAATAAATGAGAATTAGAAATTTAAATTAATATATAAGTTGTTTTATTTTAATATTTATAGGTTTTATGGAAGAAAAAAATATTTTGGATGACTAAAAATAAATTTTATTTTCATTTATATTTTTAGCAATCATATAAAAATAAATTTTAATTTATTTTATAGCTTAATCAAATATGACAATAACTTATTTTATATTAATTTATTTACAAAATTTTTATTTTTTATCGTCTTGATATTTATTTTTTTACAACTTTTTCTTAATTTATTTATTTAAGATTTACATTTTTCTGCATTTTATTTGATTACATTATTTTTAAAATAAATTACTAAATTATGAGGATTAGAAGGGTCATATAAAACTTTACTAAATAATTTGATAATGATGACAAAAATTAAAGTAACAAAAGCTTTTAGATAAACTGAGTAAAAGAAATTAATTTTTTATTTAATTAAATTATGAAATAAAATAAAATAAATTTATTTTTACATGCTTATTATAAATATGAATATAAATAAAATTTATTTCAGTCTTTAAAAATAGTTTTTTATTCTTTTATAGGCCTCAAGGTGTTTGTTCGAATTTGTAAATATTTTTTTATGAAAAGTAATTATAACATTTCATATCATACATAAAAATAGTTAGCCATGTAAAGAGAGTTTTGTAAGTTTATTTAGGGAAAAAGAAAAAGTGGAGTGCATGAGACTATTTGTAAAGTGTAAAAAATCTTACCCTATAAAATATATGTACACATACTCACACATATATCTCAATTAATTCGTAGACCCAGAGACGTGAATAGACTTAGGTGGGCGATAGTCTAGGTAAGATTTTGGTCTAAATTTTTTTTAATACTAATGTCTTCTTAACTCAACTATTTATAATCTAGTTTAATATTCAGTGCATAATCCAGATCCTATTATTCATATTTCAATTTAACATTCAGTTCATATTTAGAGTAAAAAAAATATTTCTACCTCTGTCTTCATCACCCATGACCTTAAAAAAACTCGAACCAAAAACCACTAAAAAGAAAATTTAAAATTTTACCGATAAACTACCAATTGGGGTTGAACATAAACATGTCAACACATCTAGTATATAACGGTGCTTGATAACCCAAAATTTTGATTGTACTTTATGGTAAAACAACATTTACCCATTCAAGTTTCATAAGCTAATACGAGCTGGAACGCCAAACTAACGTTACAAATCCCATTATCTGAAAATGAGTACAGTTTGAAGGAGGATTCAATCGAGAAACTAACCCATGGTTGCAGAGGCCGACTCGTCGCCGTAAAAAGTGGCATGGGCAAGAGCCCATTTGCCAGGCCGGGATACCGGTTTATAAGAGGTGTAAACCGCGTTTGATCTTTCAACAGTCCTCGTCATCATTATCAGGAGGAAGAAGAAGCCAATTCTCCATGCATGGAGTGAAGAAGCCATAGATTTCGAAAATCTTGGTAACTGACCACGCGACAACTCTCTCTGCCCTTCGTTTACATTTAGAAAAAGCCATATATATGCAGTTTCCAACTATAAGGCGACGGCACTGCCCGAGCTACGTGACAATCACGAATGTTTGGTGTCAAGTCAAACCCATTCTTTAAAATGAGAAACAAAGTTCCCCGGACACACAAACACACACACATATACAGAGGGGGCATTTGAAGTGATAAACAATCAAGTAAAGTGAGGTAAAATGAAATAATTTATGAATTTATAATTGATATAATAAGATAAAAAGTAAATATCTTGAAGAAATTTTTAAAAATTTTCAGTGCTTTAACAAATCAAACCAAACGCACACGCGATAACAGTTGGTTTAGATGTGTGTTAATTAATCGAAAGAATGGCCCATCAATGGGAGTCAACGTTAATTAAGGAATGGGATGAAAGAGAGAGAGAGAGAGAACATTGAGTTTGACTGTTTGAGGGCAATTTGATCTCCTGGATTATGAAATCAGTGCCTGCAAAATTTTAAATGGCAAGCAACGTGCTGGCAGGTTCTGCAACTGTTATGCCATATCTCAAGCTCTAGTACTATTGATGAGAATTTGCGACTAGGGAAAAAAAAACAAAAACAAAAACAAAAACGAAAACGAAAAGTCAACGGATTAAACCTCTTCATACATGCATATATATATATATACATATTTGGTGGACCTTTTTTGTATTATTCAATTAAAACAACCCCCAAAGAATTATTGACACTTTCAACTGAAAGTCAAGAGATTTGGTTGTAAATTTACAACCCATCAAAAGTCGAGACATTTGCTAAATCCCTTCAACCTACCTGAATTTGCTTTAAAAAAAAAAGGAACTACTTCATTTATATATATATATATATATTTTTTTTTTTTTTTCTTAAGGAGGAAAGCTGATCCCCAAGGCAGGAACGCATTGGACGAATTCAGTTCAACGACTCGGCAATGCAGGTGCAATTTTATTAACAAGTGCAATCCATCATTACAGCTGTGATTGATAGGTATATACGTATATATAACAAAATACATATCATACACGTACAAGTTATAATTTAACCACTAAAATGAAAAACCCTCCATTTTTAAACAGTCGTCAACGAAGTAATGATCACAGGAACGCATAACTTTGGCATCCTTCCCTTGCAGCTCATGCTAGGGTTTGTCATATGATAAATCCTTTCGAAGAATTGATCCTGCGTTTAGTACAGGAGAATAAAATGGTTATTCCCACATTTTTGTTCCATTATCTTGTTTGGTATGCTAATTTAAAAGTACTACTTGTTTAAAATACTACTTTATTTAAAAGAGTGGAATAAAATAATAGTATTAGAATAATCATTCTATTTCATTCCTTCGTACCAAACTAGACTTTTCAAAATATTGCTTAAACTATCAATCAAAATGCAAAGTTTTGATTATAAATTAGGGAGAGAGAAAACACGGCCAGTAAATGTGAAAGGGCGAGCAGTGAATGTTCATTAAATTCCATATATCATAATCAAAAGATTCCAAATGTTTTTCTACTTAGGAGTGTATATGCAGATCGACTTCAACTTGAGATATATGTTATATAGTATTATGTACAATCATGGAGGGCTGAGAAACATTACTGGGTCAGAAAGTGGCATCCAGTGAGAAATTTTAGGCCTTCTTTTGACTCCTTAAAATTTAAAACTTCATAGATTTTAGATAATAGTTGATGAAGGTATTCACATATCACTCTATTGGCAATAGATGATCACTTTTTGGTCACTTATAAGTGGAAGCATGACCTCCTTCATATACTGACTTTCCGGATTCCTAGAGCTAATTGTGGAACTTCTTCCTTTTTTGATGATCTTTTTCCAATTAGCTGCCTTAGACTTTTCGACTACCATTTGGATTCTTTATATATATATATATATATATTTCTTTGTTCTTGTCTTCGTTGTGTTGGTTTCAGTCAGGGCCGTGTCTAGGAGTACTGAGGCCTTCGGCAAAACTTTTTAGGGAGGGCTAACTCTTTTTTTTTTTTTTTTTCATTTCTTTCTTACTTTAGACAACTCGAACTCAGCTCAGCTGTGTACTGAAGAAATATGTGTCTTAAGGAAATATTGGATTTGGATGCTCTACAAAGCAACTGAACGATGAAAGATAAAAGATTGGGGACAAAGATAAAAATTGGAAATGATGATAAATGAAGGAGTTGATAACTTCTCGTATCATTGGGATGGCCTAGCTAGCTTGACCAAACTCAAAAACAAACAGGCTTTAAAACACACACACACACACACACACAAGGAACCACCTCACTAACATCACCCTTATTGCAGGTTTTTCATTACTACACGAGCATGGTTGCAGTTTGTCTTCCTTGCGAATTTTGAAGTTGCAAGGGTTTAGAGATTAAAGGACAGATGAGAGATGTACCTCACTCAAGCTTTATTTCCTTCTGGCAGTGTAATCAAGCGTGTGCTCGAATCAAAAACCATTTCAGTTCCGCAGCTGAGGAGAATGTTAGAAATAATAGTTAAGAGTTTTTCTTTCTTTTTTTTTTTTTTTTCTGGTCACCAGGAACATGATTGCACTATTGAGGTTCGCAGATAAATGAAGAGTAACCACAAACTTACTTCGAGCATTTAACATTGTTTGTGGAACCACCATTAGATATTGATAGGATGGTCCCGAAGAAGGAGATGTTGTCTGTCCCACAGCTTGGACATGGGCCCTGAAAATTAAAGGCATTTTTTAGTTTCGATGTATGCCAAAAAATGGCACAGTTGTCTCATATATATATTAATCTGCATGATGACAAAGAATCCTACCCTCAGGATTAAAAAATCTTTCACAATGAAGTTTGTAATTGATAGAGCCAACCACAATATCAGCGGCAAAGCAGCAAACCAAGTGAAAATGAAACTAAATGGCTCTGGAAGCTGCAAATTGATGATTGTAACAATTAAAATGCAATAACATAAAAGCTACATGTGCAGAAGGGAAAAAAAATATTATACATGAGAAAAGGAGACAATACTTCATATAATGTTGAATAAGCTCTGTCTCACACCATCATATCAACTTTGCTTTCAACTTACTTAAATTGAGTTCCCCAGCTCTAGAAAAACTGTAGATGATAGGTCACAATATCTAGTCATTACATGGCACTGTAATGACCAGAAATTTGCAAGTTAACCAAGAATGAATTATAAAGAAAGGAATTTAATGCAATTTTCCAACCAAAGGGTGAATCCTTATTCTGTAATTAAATTTCTTGGCTACAGAAGGGTGTGTTTTACAAGCAACCTTAGTTTAGAAAATTACAGATCAGTCACAGTCACTCGTGGGTTAGAGGTGGCAATTGTGTTGCAATGATGATGAATTTTTAGGTCAGTTGGACTACAAAAACTAATTACAAAACAATGTTCAGGTAAATTCGGATTATTCGCAAATAACAGAAACCCTCACTTTCAAACCCCAATCACTTAAATGCAGGACTTGCTGCCCAAATCAGGTTCTCAGAAAACTAAAACGGCAGAACTTGAAGCCCAAATTAGGCTGTCTGCAAAATGAAATGTTAACTTAAGTAGAAAGGGAAAAGCTAAATGCACTCCACTTTCATCTTTTTGCACTCCATTTGCTCTCACAATGAATAGTGCTTTTTGGAGTGTGAAAAGCTAAAAGTTATGTGCTTTTAGCATTACCCATGGGGAAATCAATAGCTTATTATTCAGCCTATTTTTGAAGGAAAACCACTAATTTACTTTACTTCTTCCAAAAAGCCAAGCAACATATTTTACAAACGTACAATCACTAGAGAAGGAAAGGAACCAACAACAACGAAAACTTATGTCTCTCCCTCCACTTCTGTGAGTTTGACTGGCCTTTTTCCTCCTATTTCGGTTAAAAATTTGCTAACAAATTCACATTTATGCTTCCTATGGAAACCAAGGATAATAAGCTAATAGTGCTTCTTTATGCCATTCAGGACTTACATTTCTCCAACCTTGGTGCACAATATGAATGGCAGCAGTGGAAGCTATAAACTGATGTGTGAAAAATATATATATATATATCAAGGATAAGAAAGAATAAGATTTAGCTTACTAGATCATGGACCCAATCAACTAGATTTTGTAACCAATAGAATTGCTAGGTTTAACCTGGATATCGCAGCTAATCAGTTAATTGTAAATATTTATCTACTAAATTCATAACTTTTGACCAACAGAAAGTGAAGGACGAAACTGAACCAACATTGGGCTACTCAATATTGGCGTAACAGGCAGCTCAACAAATCATTGCATACCCACTGGGGTTGACTACACAAATCTTGTTGAATCCAAGTGCAGAATTTAGTTTGAGGGCCATGCGTTTTGTGCCTTCTCTCACTGCCTCAGTTAACATGCTTTTGCTCTATTATATGGGGAAATAATGTCAATACGTGCTCTCAATACCTAGCGCCCTTCACTGTTTTAGCATAATCCATCTCTGATATCATAACAAGCCAAACTGCCAGAGTAGCTTTAGACTGCCAACTATGGCACAATTAAATTTTATAAAATGTAATGCCTTTAGTTTACTAGAGAATTGGTCAAGTGAACTTGCTCAACTGTGTTATAACTTCGGATAATCCGAGTGATCACCTGGTTCAACATCTATAAAATTGCTATCACTGGGGAAGTGCCAAAATACATTGTGAAACCGTCCGTCAACTGTCTATTTGAAATAATTTGCATCATATCACTTCAGTGTTCCTACAGCAACATTTTGGAACAAGAAAAAGAAAAGGAAAAATAATTTACCTCCAAAAGATATGTGATCTCAAATCCAGTCAAATCATCCAGGAAGAAGAACCTGTCAAAAGAAAAAATATGACAAGAATGCACAACCTTGTTGAGCTTATAAAAGTGCAGCAAATTTAGATCCATAAAGATGGCATTCTGGCATCCCTACCAGATTAAACTTCCCTTTATTTATTTATATTTTTTTTATAGTAGGGTGTCCCCACCATTGGTGAGACTAATCCCATAGGGCTGCTAATCTACCCCACCAGAACCAAGCAATGCTGAGGGGATTCGAACTTGGAACTCTACTTCGATTGGTAGAGACCATTGAACTAATTTTAGCAAATTTGATCCAAGTGGGTTGTGACCCTTTTGATGTTGACATGGCAAACCATGATTGGTTACTTGAACCACAAGAGGTTAACATTAATACAGTGGAGGTGCTAACTAGTACTCACAATCCCAGGGCAACAACAGCAGCAGGGACATTCAAGAGAAACATCTTGAAATAGTCAACGGACAGGTCACTGTAAACCTACACCGGAAAAAACAAATCAGTTCAATAAGATCCAAGCTTGAGCTCATGTTTGCAATGCACAATGTTCACTAAAGTGAAACATCAATTTTTCACAATTCTTAAAAGAATTTCAAAGAGCACACAGCAAACTCTCTCTTAGTTCAGAGCCACAAAGAAAACTAATCCCAAATGTGCCACAATTTATCAATATTTGTAGCCAATGAAAAAAGAATACCTTTGTACAAGCCACACAATCTAAGTTCATATGAAATAGATGCCAAAATTCATTGAATTTATAAGAAGGGTTTGGCAGGCAATCATGTAGTCCTTTATGAAATTCAATTATAATTTATAAACAATTCCAATGATTCCAGGTTTGCAATGGACAGAAACTACATTCTTTTTTTTTTTTTTTTCAAGAAGTCCATTTTATACAGTGTTAAAAGTTAAGAACCTAAGATGCCATCAGAATTGAACAATTCTCAAATCCCACGGCAAAGCCTATAAAATTAGAGACACCTTGCTAGTGTATGCCAGGAATTAAACCCGTTACTTGGTACTATGCTCAAGCAAACCACCTCTTTGCTTCATCGTAGTTAAATCCATATAGCATAAGATTCAACAGGGGAGTCCATTAAACAAAAGCAAGAGATTATTATCTTACCAAAAGCGTGCAGACTCTAATAAATAGAGGGGGGACAGGGAGAGAGAAAGAGAGAGAGCATGTAACATCAATCTCTAGCGAATATTTTTAAAATAATTTCCCCACAATGACTCAAGTAATACATGGTTGTGAATGCATTAACCTACTTATCCATGGAAAAGTAAAATAAATCCATGTATTAACTGATGTATAAGCACACAAGCATAAATTGATAAGTAAGCGAATAATACAGCAACAGTACACACCTTTCTACTACGAAGACTGCATCGTGGACCCTCAGCTACAATGTCACTCCCGTCCACCTATACACCAAAGAAGGATTAGAAAACTCCATGGTTACTAGAAATAAATGTCAGATATGGACGATGGGTCTTATTGCAAGCACAAGTTTAATTGTTGGCACATACATTCTATGGTAATCATCAAAGATATTTGACCAGTTCATTTACAGAATCACACATACAGTTGACAAGCAGAGATTTCTTCCTTTGTACATAAAGTCGGCCCTGGACCCAATAGCATCAGATTGACATTAGAACTTCAATGGGAAAAGGCTTTGGCATTTCCAAGAAGTAGTACATTGGATATGTAGCATCAACAAATTTAACCACAAACACTTAATCTCATTCCTATCCTCCAATTAAATTTATTTCCAATGAACATAGTCAAGAAATTTCTTTCGTAACTTCTTTTTCTTTTTTTTTTTGGATAGATAGTTTTGGTTTTTCTTTAACAAGATATGAGGGTAAATTACTTGGGATTCCCTTGAGGTTTATATCAATATATCCCCTCCCTACTATATGAAAAATTACCCCGTCAGTGTTTTGTCTCAAGCATCATAAGTTATGCAATTGCTGCAAGCCTAATAGAAACACAACTCTAGAAGAACACAACTACAGCCCAGATAATGGTAAGCTTCTTTTCTCCTTTCCTTGTTATGAATACATATTATTATATAGGAAAGAAACACAGTATTTTTTAGAAGCCTAGGCTATTCTACATTAAACAGAGGTACTAGCACTGGCATCATTTTCTTCACTTACAAAGCTGGAAACAATTGAATTGTGTAATGGCCAGTGAAAATTTTTCAATATCAAACTCAATGTGATAAGAGTAGCAAACTAAAAGTCAATAAAAGGCTAATAATTAATAACTGGCCTTAGATTCTTCAAACACGTAATGCTAGTTGTAATAATAAATGACCAATACTGAGTATCCCCCTTAAAATTCAAAAGCAATTTTAGTATAAATTATATATATTATTAATTTAATTATGACCACATATAAAAATGAAGCCAACCCAGACAAACCTTTAGTTTCATCTTCAGTTTATCGAAATCCTCATCACTCATTATTGGCTTCCCAGCTACATAAGCCATTGAAGCTTCCAGAAATTTCTGTTCATCAGAACCTGCACATGAACCATTCAAGTCATGCAATGTGCATCTTAAAGGTTCAAAAATTGATGAAAGGTTAACATTAAAAACATAGAGGTGGAGCCTCCATCTGTAGACTTCATACTTAGCATGACAACACTGCTTCCTTCCCACATTAGTTCTTCCTTCAGGTTATCAAATTCCTCGTTAGACATAATAGCCTTTCCCTCATAATAGAAAGCCTACAGCAGAAACCAGAAAAAAACCTGACATCCCTCACATAGAAAGCAGCAAATAGAATCAAAACCAAAATTAACAGAATGAAACTATTAATTTTATTTTTTTCTATACCTGGAACAGTGCATAAAACCTCTGAGTCTACAATCAGTGGCACAATCAGAAGTATGCCAGTGATTGTAGAACTATAATTTGATCAGAATGCTAAAAAAAACTCAAGAACAATAAATCTGTTTATTCAAAAAATGAAATGAAAATAATAATAATAATAAACTAAATGAATATGTATTAGTACCTGTAGTGCTTGAAGAAATTCCTGTTCAAGCTCCCCTAACGACTTCTTCTCTTTCTTGTCTATGCTACAATAGGGCAAGATCTTACCGTCAACCACCTCATCAACTTCATCTTCTTGGACTTGACCTGCAAGGAACACGTGATTTAGCAAATTACACTTCGGTAGCAACCATAAAGGGGGGTAAAAAAAATTATATGTTCACAACAGCATATCTAAAAGAATGATAATTCAGAGCAATTAGAAGAGCTGTTTTTCCAAGCAATTAAACATTCTTGGAAGACCAAAATTTGAGTTTTATTTTCTACTTATTTATTTGCCTTTTTTTTCCATAAGTCAGTTGCTTAAGTGCTAGCTGCAAGGTTATCTTAAAAGGTTATGTGATTTTCTAATAAGTCATTCGACTGTTCAATAGCAGACTAGTTGTGTTAATTTATTTTAATTAACTGTATAGAATAATGGCAAGGGTGGAGGCCATGAGTTTAATATTTGAAAACAGTCTCTCTAGTTAATGGGGGTAAGATTGGATGCATTACCCCTCCCCAGCATTCGACCACCAATTTAAGATCACATTTTTGTTAGAGTAACACTAATCTTTTAAGATTTGCTCCAATTTGTATTCATCAGCTTTTGTAAGATTGTTCTGCAATTTACAAACAGATATAGCAACTCTCTCCCCCTCATTCTTTTGGATTCGGAACTGGGTGTTTGGGGCCTTTGGGCATAGTTTTAGCTTATTCCAGCTGTTTCACTTTATAAATTTAATCTTCCACTTTTCTTTTTCTCCTTTTTTGTTATGTCAAGTTTTAGTAATTTAATATCCTTTTCATTAACTCATTTCATAATTACCATTAGAACACATTTTGACGCTGTGGACTCAAGTTGTGATTTCACAAAATTTCTGAAGGTTTCACACTATGCCACCAAGAAGAAGAAATAGTTCAGTAGCCAATACCCATTCATCCTGGTCAGAATGAAAAGATAAGGCAGATTAAAGCTTTAAACCAATTCCCTTCACAAGATGGAGTAAAAAATGAGAAGTACTTCCTCCATCCTTATGATATTAATGGACCAAAGACAAGCACCTATTCCAATTGATGATAAATATTTTGTTAGTTGGTTTAAGGCAGAGATTCCTAAATCCATTGGAGATTAAAATGGTTAAGGCTTTGTTAATTGGTCATTTGGCTAGGGAAAGATTTTTTTATTGGAAGGATCTGGTGCAAAAATAAGAAGGTGGAGCTTGTCATGGCGAAATTGAAGGGAAGAGTATCGGCTTGGTGGCACCAATTTAGTATGACACCCCAAAAGATAAGGCAAGCGTTATATTGTTAAATGGAAAGATGTGCAAAAAGCCAAAGGACACTTTTCTTGGTCGCAACTATGCCAATTTGATGTATCAAATGCTGAAAATTTGTTGACTAGGAAACACAGCAATGTGTGATTACATAAAGGAGAAAACGGAGATTGTTCTTATAAACTAGTTAATGGAGGTAAAGAACAAGAAACAGCATTCCATATAAGGGGATTTCAAGTGAATTCATAGGAAAAACTAACCTAGCAAGTCATGAAATATTCCCCAAGAATATAACACCCTTGATGATGCTGAAATTCAGCAAGGAAGAGCAAGAAACAGAGAACAAAATATCCAACTAGCATTAGCTTGAGTACTGTTTCCACAGGCCAATTTAATGAGACTATTGCTAGCAACAAAGAAAGAATTGTAGCATCTCAAGTAGGCAGCACTACTACCCAACTACAGTAAGGCGGTAAGAAACATTTTAATCCTCAACTAGAACTATAGCCCAAAGGCAGCAAGCAAACAAATGCTTGAATCGCAAAGGACCAAAATATTAGCCATCAGATTTATCTGGAATCAAATAAACAGGAGGGGAAACAACTCCTTATTTATTAGGAAGAAGTGGGTAAAAGTTTAAAGATAAGGCATCCCACCAAATCCTTGTTATTGAGAGTAATATAACAAGACCATGTTGGGTGATGCCTAAGGCTTTTATAGCACTGCGACAAGATGATCCCGAAGAATGGTGTTTCCAAACTACTCACACCATTGTTAGGAATGTCTAGTCTATTAAGAATGGAAGCGGCAAGAACAGTGTTCTCAACATGAGGTGGCGAAGTGGATCTATTTGGTGAGGGACACCCCTACCTTGTAAGCTATCTTGGGTCAAGCTATTTAACCTCCAAAGAGAACTAAAATCTGAAACTTAATTTTTTCATAGAAAGTGTATATTATTTTACTATTACACTCTGTTTGGAAACATTCCTCCCTTAGAATTGATTTGATTTTAAGATAAAGAATTAATTTGATTTGATTTGGCGAATAAAATTTTGTGTTTGGAAAACATTTTAAATTTAAGAAATTGATTTGATTTAAAAAAAAAATATTGAATTTGATCATATTAATAGGAAAAAAAATATAGTAAATATGATATATGAGAATAAATTTATCCACTTACTAAGATGGCTTAGGAAAAAAATTAATTCTCATCAAATTATATTGTTTTATATTGGATTTCAAATGATATAGAAATTCTAAAATTTAACTTATGAAATGAAATCAAATTTAATTCACCAAATTTTATTTTATTTCCAAACATAGGAATTGGTGATAATTCTCCTCAAATGAAATCAAATTTCATCAAACCCACCATTACAAACGGAGTGTTAAGAGTTGGGGATTGTCAATTTATTGTCCTAGGATATGTTTGTAATTTTGCTTTTCTCATTCTTTATTTTACGGGCAAACATGTCGTTTTAAAAAGTTTTATTAATTAAATTTTCTCTTTTCTCTAATTTTTTCTTTCTCCATTTCAGATGAAACTTCTAAAATTTTAATCTCCCTTTTCTTCTCATTTCATTTCATTTCTTTTCTTTCATAGAAAAACTCTCACAAACAAGTGATAGATTCTAAAAAAAAAAATTTCTCTTCTTTTATTCACATTTCACACCATCCAAACGGACTTTAAATAAAGTGATAGCCCTTAGATCAAACTGAAATAAAAACTTTTGAGTCAAATCAAATTATCATTGACCGTAACCATAAAGAAAGAGAAAAAGGGGCTAACATCACAAAATCGAATTAAGCCAATTGTTTTTGATTTACCAATAGAGTAACAAGCATGTGAAAGCTATTTAAGGAGTGTTACGATATCAAGATTCTAACTCCTGTCTCACAACTCAATGAGCAAAATATAAAGGGATTTTCTTCAGAAAAAGAAACCTAACCCGGCTGGTCAGCAGTGGCCTTGGAGGAAAGAATGAAGAGTCTGCGCCGAATGGACAAAGGTCGGCCGAAGAGTTGGATTGAGTGAACCGTCGAAGAAGAAGAAGATGGTGGTAGTGATGATGATTTCGAAGAGACAGAAGAAATGGGCTTCCGAAAATGAGCGGGAAAGAGATGAGGAGTCGTCAGAGTAAAACCCAATTTGGTGGCCATATGTGGCGGCGACGTTGGCGGTGGGTGGCAAGTGAAGGCCAATAAATGTGCAACGGTTGCATTGATTGTGTGTCGAGCGTTGATGCTGGGGGGAAGAAGGGACAGCTCACGATAAGTCCGCCCCCAAACGTGTGGATGAGATTGAGAGAGTACTCTTCCAAAGATCAACAGTTTGTTGGGGGGGGGGGGGATTGGGTTGCGTTTGGATTAAAATAGTTTCTATATATATATATATATTTTTTTTTTGAGTAGTTTTTTATTTCTTGCCTTATATAATTTTTTTATAAAAATTTAATTTTTCAGGGAATTATACCTAAATATGTTAATAAAAGAATTAAAAAATAAAAAAATTCACATTTATTTAGATAAAAATTAAAAAAAAAAATACAAACTTTTTGGTTACAATTTTTTAACTAAACAGATAATTTTTATTTTAACGTATAAAAATTTTTTTATTTTTTTATAAATATAATTAATATGTCTAAAATTACATTTTTTTTTTAAAGGATGGTACTTCTGAAATCTACTGCCACTTTGGTTCCAATTGTTTCAAACTGTCAATCATGATGCTAGAGTTGTCGTTGTGGGCTAAAGTATCAATAACGATGCTTAAATAATCGTTGTGGGCCCAGCCCAAATGCGACTTGGATCACAGGAGAGGGGGGCTGCAGTCGGGGGTCGATTGCAGCCGCAGCAGTCAACCCAAAATGACGCCGTTTCGGTGTTTTTCTCCTCAAAACGACGCCGTTTCACTTAAGTCTCCATATTCGAATATCAACTAATGTATTCGAATATGCAATATTCGAATATGAATTGATATATTCGAATATGAGAACTTAAGTGGAACGGCGTCGTTTTGAGGAAAAAAAATACCAAAACGACGTCGTTTTGGTCGACTGTAGCCCCCCGAGTCCCTTGGATCACGGGCGTGGTCAGTTTATAATTTTTAGGGGTTTTTGGAGGCCGGTCACTATTTATGGACTTGTAAGGATTTTAGTCATACCAAAAAAACTTGTTTGTGAATAAGTCACACTTGTAACAAAAAGACAAAAAAGAACATCACGCGTTTTTCATTATATTTCAAAAACTATCAGTTTTATTCGAAAATAGTTGACACTTCACTCATAACTTTCACGACTTTCCACAAGCAAAACCAATTTTTGGAACAAAATCAAAACTGTTTGGGAAAAACCTAAATTGATCATCATTCCTAAGTATCTTTATTTTTTCTGATTTTCAAACAGTACAAGTACTGTTTTGAAGATAGCTCAAAATATTGATCGACCCCATGAATTTCTCTTGCCCAAAACTTGTCATCTACTTACAATTCATAGTGCTGTTTTGAAAACAGTACCGGTACTGTTTTCATACTACCATAAAAAAACATCAATCGATACATAACACAAATCAACCATACGAGCCAACATCATCATATTTTTAGAAACAGTACCGGTACTATATTGAAGATAGCTCAAAACGCCGATCAGCCCCATAGATTTCTCTTTCCCTTAAAACTCGTTATCTACTTATAATTCATGGTGCTGTTTTGAAAACAGTACCGATAAAACAGTACCGATACTATTTTCATACTGCCTAAAAAATATCAATCGATACATAACACAAACTAACCATACGAGCCAACATCATCACATTTTTTGAAACAGTATCGGTACTATTTTGAAGATAGCTCAAAACGCCGGTCGACCCCATGGATTTTTCTTGCCCTTAAAACTCGTCATTTGCTTATAATTCATGGTGCTGTTTTGAAAACAGTATCGATACTATTTTCATATTGCCTAAAAAACATTAATCGATACATAACACAAACCAACCATACGAGTTAATATCATCATATTGTTTGAAACAGTACCGGTACTGTTTTGAAGATAGCTCAAAACGCCGATCGACAAAATCAATCCGTGAAGAAGATAGACTAAATAAGTTTTATCTTCTTTATATCTTCACGACTAAAACTGTAAACAATGAAACTGAAAACAATGAAGAAAAAAAAAAAAGAAGAACCTTGATTCTCGGTAAACCATATCTTCACGCGATTTATAAGGAATGAAAAAAAAAACGGAAGAACGTGATTCGCGGTTAACACGATTTCCGGCAACTTTCGTCTGACTTAATTATAGAAACAAAAGGCATTTATGTCATATTACAAATTATATTTAAAACCAAATCATGAGACCTATTCAAAAGTGTGACTTAAACACAAAACTTTCTATATTAATGTGACTTAAAAGCAATACTTTTTTTGGGTGTGACTAAAAGCTTTAAAAGATTATATAAAGTATAACTTAAACACAATTTTTTGTAATTTTGGTATGGTTCATAGTTCACACACGTGGAGGGTTTATATTTTCAGACATTTATAACACATAATCAGTATTCATTAAGTGTTAATAAAAATGTGTCATGTAATAATATTTTGTAATTTTTTACATACAAATTCATTAAAATACAAAATATTATTATCTAATATTTATTGATTATTAATAAATATTGTTATTTAATAATTATTTATTAATCATTAATGAGCGTGGGGACACCAAGGATTCATATTTCTATGATAAATTCCACCAAGATCTTTTTGTAATTTTAGCTTTACGCACTTGACACTAGTAGGTTTTAAAAATAGGTCGGTTTGAAACTCAAAGAAAAAAAAATAAATTTAGTATTTTTTATTTTTTGATATTTAACAACACTTCAAAAGTTATTAAAAATTTTTAAAATTTCCTTCAATTATTTTTACCAAATAACCAAAAGTTTCTAAAAACTTCTAAAAATTTCTTCAACTTTTTACCCAACAAACAAAAGTTACTAAAAATTCTTAAAAATTGTTAAAAATTTCAACTTTTTGTCAAATACATAAAAAGTTACACTTAACAACTTTTGTCAAACAATTATCAAAAGTTTCTAAAAATTTCGCTTCCAAATAGCCCTATATTCAAAGAGATTATTTGTGATTTGAATTTTGTAAATCAACACTCTCTACTATTAGATTTTTCTTGAATAAATAACTTTTAAGTTAGTCGTGTGAAATGACTAAAACCCCTTAAAAACAAACCTAAATAAATTATATATATATAATAGAAACATGTAAATTATATTTTATAATTTTAAAATTATAGGATTCATTTAAAAGTAATTTTTTTCCAATTCAATATTATGAAATTACCTTATACCCTTAGTATTAATAAAAAATATTTATATTATGATATAATGTATCTTTTTTTATATATTAAAATTACACTATAATTAATTTATTAAACATTTTGTGAATCTTTTCTATATCAGTACTTTAAATTATTGTACTTCACATTAATATTTCAAATTTATATTATATATAAATTATTAGTTAAACATATATATAAATTATCATTACTTTTTTCTATTATCAATCTAATAAACTAAATATGGAAGAGAGAATTTTAGTTTCTTCTTGTCTTTCACTTTATTTCTATTAGTATCAAATAATAACAGTATTTGCTTACTTTCAATTTTCTTTTTCATCTATTTTTTTATATCAATAGTAAGTGTACAAAAGTAATTTTGTAAAAATGAATTGGTCAAAAGTTACTTTTTTGATGAAAAATCTAACAGAAAGAGTGTGAGTGAACATAATCAAACCTAAAGGAGTTGAGGTACATATTTACCAAACTTGAAGGATATAAGTGTACAATGCCAAAATTACAAAAGCTGTAAGAAAAATAAATCCATTAAAATATAAGTTAGAGAGTTAATCTATCTAATAATACATAAAATTTCTCTAATAGTTACTACCATAGTAGTAGTGCCATTACTTTCTAAAATAGTGGAGTCAATATTATAGAAAATTTCAAATAGCTACTTCTTTTGATAATTTTAAATCCTTCATTTTAGTCATTTTAAACTACTTAGATCCATATTGAAATCCCTACCTAAATTTAACAAAGTAATATTAAAAAAATTATATTTAAAAAGAAATTACCTATTCCAAAAAACACGAAAACCTAATTTTATATAGATAACAAAAAAAAAAGTGTAAAAATGTTTGTATTTAAAATATTAAGTTTTATGTACGTTAAAATTAAAATTTTAATTTAAATATTTATATTTTAAGAAATTTTTAAAGAAAATTGAAGTCTAAATATCTTTTTTTAAATAAAAGTCTTAGTTAATTTTGTTTAATAGGTATCCATACGATATTTAATAATCAATATTTAGGCATTTTTCTTTATGTTTTCCAATTAAATTATTATTACATTTGAAATATATAAATTTTAGAACTATAATAAATTAATAATCAAGCGAGTCCTTTATAAGAACTCATATATTCAATTTATATTAATTAATATTACATGTCACAACTGTAGAGGTTTTATATCCAAAAGAAAAAGTAAAGTTGCAATCATTTATTAGGGTGGAAAAAAGTTGTAATACTCGGTGTTTAATTTTTACCATTTATGTGTTATTTTGGGCCGGTGTTTAGGAAGAGAGAGAAACATTTGGTGACATATAAGAGTGGCTCCTCAAGGACATAGATTGATTTCTTCTTAACTAGGAAAAGAGACCGCATAGCTTGTAAAAATTGCAAGGTTATACTGAGGGAGAGCTTGACTTCCCAACATAGGTTGTTGGTCATAGATGTGCAGCTTCAAAGATGGACTAAAAAAAAAAAGAAGTTGTATAGATGCTCAAGGACTAAATGATGGAACTTGAAAGGTGATAAGCAACTAGCATTTAGGGAAAGAGTACTAGAGGAAGACGTTTGGGCGGTAAATGAGAGTGCAAATATTATATGGGATCAGGTAGTAGAGTGTATTAGGAGGGTAGGGAAAGAAGTCTTAGAAGAATTCAAAGGGAGTGCTCTGGCATAGAAAGAGGCATGGTGGTGGAGCGAGACCGTCTAAGACAAGATAAAAGTTAAAAGAGAGTGTTTTAAATATTAGCAAAATAATTGAAATGGAGCGAACTTAGAGAGGTATAAAGAAGTAAAAAAGAAAAACCAAAAAGGTAGTTAGTAAGGTTAAGGCAAAGGCATTTGAGGATTTATATAGGCGACTTGACACTAAAGAGGGTGAAAGAGAGATATTCAAGCTTACTAAATCCAGATATAGGCGGACCAAGGATTTAAACCAAGTTAAATGCATTAAGGATGAGAATGAAAAGGTATTAGTAAAGGAAGAGGAGATAAAGGAGCATTGGAAAAGCTACTTCTACAAGTTATTTAACGAAAGCAGTAGTAGTGACATACAATTGGGGCAGTATACCACCTCTAGGGAAGAATTAAATCATATGTTCTATAGGAGAATTAGTAGGGAATAAGTAAAAGAAGTATTGAAAAAGATGAAGAATAAGAAAGCAGTTGGGCTAGATGGTATCCCTATTGAGGTTTGGAGGTTCCTAGGGGAGTGTGGCATAAGTTGGTTGATAAAACTTTTTAATGTAGTGGTAAAGAGCAAGAAGATGCCCGATACATGAAGGAAAAGTATTTTTATACCCATATACAAGAACAAAAGAGATATCCAGAACTGTGCGAACTACCGCGGGATTAAATTGATGAACCATACGATGAAATTATGGGAGAGAGTTACTAAGAGAAGACTAAGAATGACAACAAACGTTTCAGAGAATCAATTTGGTTTCATGCTTGAGAGATCAACCATGGAGGCTATCTTTCCCCTGAGAAGGTTAATGGAACAGTATAGAGAAGGTCAAAAAGATTTACATATGGTGTTCATTGATTTAGAGAAGGCCTATGACCAGGTTCCTAGGGAATAGCTATGGAGAGTATTGGAAAAGAAAGAAGCGTGTGTCGCATATATTGAGGCGATAAATGACACGTATGATAGAGCCATAACATCTATACGGACGACTAGTGGAGACACCAAAGAGTTTCCTTTCACGATTGGTCTACACCAAGGCTCAGCGTTAAGCCTGTACTTGTTTGCTTTAGTTATAGATGAGATTACAAGACATATTCAAGATGAGGTGCCGTGATGTATACTATTTGCAGATAATATTGTTTTAGTAGATGAGACGAGAGAAGGAATGAATGCTAAGCTAGAATTGTGGCGGAAAACGTTAGAGACAAAATGGTTTAGGCTAAGTCGATGCAAAATGGAATATATGGAACGTAAGTTTAGTCAAAGTATAGTAACTGGTAGCGTAGAAATCAGTTTAGGCACACAAAAGATTATAGAGAAAGAAAACTTTAGGTACCTTGGATCTATGGTGCAACAAGATAGAGGGATTGATACTAATGTAAGTCACAAGATTCAGGTTGGGTGGACCAAATGGAGGAGTGTTTCGGAGGTTTTGTGCCATTAAAAAGTCCTATTCAAGGTGAAAGGAAAGTATTATAAGGTGGCAGTAAAACTAGCGTTACGATATGGATCAGAGTGTTGGGCAGTAAAACATAATTATGTTCAGAAGATGGCAGTTGTGGAAATGAGAATACTAAGATTAGGGGTGACAAAATCGACCCAAACCCATCAACCCGCCCAATTAAACCTATAATAAATAGGTTTGGGTCCTATTATTTTACTAATTGGGTTGTAATTGGATAACTTATAAAATACTCATTTATAAATGGGTGCAATTGGGTTATGAAACGGGACCTGTTAAAACACCCAATTAAATTAAAAAAACTAGTTTAATCCCCCTCTTTACACTGCTCTCTCTCTCTCTTAGAGAGAAAGAGCACACACACACACACAAAAAAACACGCACGTAGGCGCGCGCTCATACACGCATACACACGGGCACACATATGCATACAAGCGCGCACACACACGCGTGCGCATGCGCGCCTGCACCCACACGCGCGCGCGCGCACACTCCCGCACACCCACGTGCATACATGCACGCACACACGCATGCGCGCGCACACGTGCACATGTGCACACACACCCACACACGTGCGCCCGAGCGCACACCCGCACGCACACACATGCGCGCGCACACCTGCACACATATCCACACACGTCCGCGCGCGCGCGCACACACATACACACCCACACAGAAAAGAAAAAAGAGTTGTTGATTTAAATTTGAATAAAAAATAAATCGGTTCGTATAAATTCGAAATTAACTGAAAATTGTAAATATAATATATAATATTATATAATATGTATAATATTATATTAATTAAAATAAATATTGATGTATTTATATATATACACATTAATTGAAAAAAAATTTTAATTTTTTTTTTTAAAAGTAAGTTAAGTTATAAGTAAATGGGTTGTGATATGGGTTCATGGGTTTGTAATAACCCGTATTCAACCCGACATATCTAACCCGCCTTTTAAATGGGTGGGTTTAGGTTGCACCCATTTAACCTCCAACCCGTTTAAACCCATTACTAACTTGCCTAACCCGCCCATTTTGCCACCTCTAACTAAAATGGATGTGTGGGATTATAAAGAAAGATAGGATTAGGAACGAAAAGATTGGGGACAAAGTAGGAATATCACTGATTGAAGATAAAATGAGAGAAAATTGATTAAGATAGTTCAGCCATGTTAGAAGGCGTCTAACGGAGGCACATGTTAAAAGGTGTGAAAGCATGGAGATTGCCAAGAGTAGAAGAGAAAGACCCAAGAAATGTTAGAAATAAACTATTAAACATGACCTTGCCTACCTGGATTTAACGGATAACATGGCCCTAAACAGATTTGATTAACATCGTCAAATCCATATAGCCAATTCCACCTAATGGGAAAAGGCTTAGTTTGGTTTGGTTTGGTTTCGTTATGTGTTATTTTGGGCCAATAAAATATTTAAACTGAGATTAAATCAGTTTATTTTATTTTTCCTGGGCCGAGTTTGACCTGAAGTGATATTGGGTTAGACAACTGAGCCAATGGCCTAGCCATTTTTTTTTCCTTTTATTTCTTCTCTTCTTTTTTTTCCCTTTCTTTTCCAGTGGGTCTCGGCCACTTAGAGAACAAAGGGAGATAAAGAGAGAGATAAGAGAGAGTAAAGAGAGAAAGTGAGTTTCGGGAAGAAAGATTGGCATATCAGAATAATATTCGATGCTGTAATCGTCGTGGTGGTGACTGTTTTTAGCGATTTGGCTTGAGGTGGAAGAAATCGACTTTGAAAGATTAGAAGCTCAACCTAGTTTTCTTTATTTTTTTCCTTCTTTCTTTAGATTCGAGGTGGGTAAGATTTATATACATACTTATATGTGTTATTAGCATGATTTTGATATATTATTTGCATGATTTGGTAGAGTAATGATTAATTTGCAGAGGTGTATATACATGTGTATATACAATTGTGTATATATATGCATACATGTGTTGAGATCTTGCATTCTTTTGAGCTATTGTTGAAATAAATACTAGAATCACATGTTATTGAGGTATTAAACGTTTATATACAATTAATTGTTGAGGTTGTGGCTTAAATAGAGGATTTAGGGTATTTTGGTTCAGAGTTTGCTAAAAACGAATCAGAAATTTAATTTCTAATCGTTATTGTCCACATGGGGGTCCAAACAACTCGTTATCTGCATAAGGGTCCGGATGGGGGTTATGTGGGAACTAGTGTTTCTAGGCACTATTGTTCGGATGAGTTCCAAACAGCTTGTTGTTCCCATGGGGGTTTGAGCGATAGAATATTGAGGTTTTCAAAATTTATATATTTTGAGTTTTATAACATTGACTATTACCTAGGACACTTGGATATTGATTTTAAATGATTAAATGGACCTCAAATCATCTTCAAGCCTAATAGGAATGTATTTTTATGTTGAGAAGATACTTATTAACATGATTGAGCACATCATGTGTATTGGGCTGGGGTTGCATCATCCAGTTTTATATTGTGATTATTGATTGGCTTAGAGTGCCATGTTAATATTATTAATGTGTCGAAGCATGAGTCATATATATGAACGGGATTCTTGATTTTGAGAAAATGATAAAATGAGAATTTGAAAATACCAAATGATCTCCAGTCAATATATATGACTAGAGTTTAATTATTGGAACTGGGACGTTAATCTTGAGATGTTACTTATATTTATTCCTACTTGAACGAAGTAGATGCTTGACTAGAAGTGTAATACGATCACTTAGCAAAAGAGACAGAGGGTGTAACACAGTTTCCCTGAGTCTTACACTGGTAGAGCTATAACACGGTTTTTCACCTGTGATGTACCCTACTTGAGGAATGCAGATACCTAATTAGGGTGTAACACGGTTCCCCTGAGTCTTACATCGATGGGGATGTAATACGGTTCCCCACTCGGTATATATATATATTGAGATATACATTCATTGTAAGTATAAATGGTACGGTTAGTCACCCCGCGTGCTTTTCTAAGTGTCACCCATCCTAGGATATGGTTGGTGGTGAGTGGAGATTAGAGTATGCATTGGTATTGCATTCCATCACTACCCATTACATGAGATAGCATATATTATTGTTGTGTATTGATATCCCAAAGTTATTAATTATAAGGATGTTTAATATGTAATTATTGATGAAGAGTTGAGTTATGAACATAAAATAATGAAATTAGGAACTATGGTGACCTGATTTTCGAAGTGGGATATGTAGGCAGTTTAAGCTTGAGTAACTTAAGTCCGGTTTTAATTATGGATAATAACAATTGTATTTATTCTTCTAAATTGAGAGTTGAATTATTAATGTTATAAATTGTGTGACCCAAAAGGTCGGTTTGATACTTACACTTATGATATCATGATCTTGAAAGATATAAATATGATTATAGTATTTGTTCTAACCGTGCAGACCTTGGAAGTGGTATTTGGGAATGGTGTTAAAGTGAGTTATATTATTGATTAGTTGATGGTGATGTATTTGGGCATTATTTTATATGGGAATGAGTGATGATTTTGGATATATTGGTTGCGTTTGATTTGCTAAAAAACTTTAAAAATCTCTGAAAACTTTCGAAAACCTTTAAAAGTTGTTCACTTTTTATCTCACTACACGAATTACGAGCTTACAACTTATCTCACTTTTTATCACTCTAAACACACCCATTAATGATTATAATTCATTATGAATTGAATTTGGATAGAATTTTTTATTTATTTTATTTAGTTTTCACATTCCTATGCCGTCCGTCTCGAATAATTAAGTTAGGGCCGGGTATGACAAAAGTAAAGATTTAGTGAATGAAAAGATGTTAGAGAAAAAGAAGACTTAAGGAGAAGAATATCACCTAGGATTGGAATAAAAGAGACGAGTAGATAAAAAAATATTCTTTTAATATTAATTTCATCCTGACCATAGAATAAATCTAACAGTTGAAAATATTTTAAATTTAAATTCTTAAACTTCTTTATTATATAAATAGTAAGGGCAAAATCTCTTAATTTCAAATTCATCTGTACAAACGCAATCTAAGTTACCTTTTGTGACCCTTGTACAATTGTCACATGCTCACGTCATTTTAACATAAGTTTTTGGCAAAATAGTATTTACCTTCTAAAATATTATTTTACCTACTTTATTAAAATAAACGAATACTCTACAAAGCCAATACAATAATATTTTATTTACATTTATATTTGGATTTTAACATTTTTGTCATAATGAATCACATAATTTGTTTACAAGTTACATTATATAGAAATCATGTTTTGATAGACATGGTTCATATTGAGATAAGATTTCTAATTTTCTTATAATCTAAAATATGTTTTTGCAACGGGTTAGTTTCTAAAATAATATTTTTATGAGTATAGCTTATATATATTTAATTAAATTTTTTAGAATAATTAAATTATTTGAGATGGAATATAGACAATTGATCTTATTATTTTTGTTGATATGATTTTCAGGTTTAAACAAGTAATTGGCATAGTTTAAAAACCAAACAAAGTGGAAGGCAATTGCCAAACAAATAGTGGAGCCTGAATGAAAACGATTAAAGGAGAAAAAATAGAAGGATAAAAGGTAATTCTCTTGCTTATATAATTACGTGCAAGAATGAACAAAAGTTTTATTGTTGTGGGTTCAAATTTCTTTGGCCACAAGAAAGAATTTTGATCTTTCAACATTATATAGAACCTAGTGCCACTAATCAAGGAATTGAACTCGAACTTTAAAAAAGTCAAAGTTAAAACCTATAATTAATCTTTTAAAAAATTCAACGTTTCAACCCAAATTTCTTTGGTTGCAAAGAAAAAATTTTGATCTTTACAAAATTCGACGCTAGAAACTAGTGCTGCTAAGAAAATGGATTCTACCATTAAAAAGTTTCAACGTTAGAACCTATAAATGGGGCTTGATGTCAATTGGAATTCAAAGATACAAAAGTGCTATTAAGAAATTGAATTCAACGTTAGAATTAAAAAGCAAAGTGCAATTAGTGATTTGGGTTCCGTTTGGTTTGTTATAAATTTTAAAAATCTCTAAAAATATCTGAGAATCTGTAAAAATTATTTACTTTTTATCTCATTATACGAATTATAAATTTACTATTTATCTCACTTTATTTCACTTTTTATCATTCTAAACACATCCTTAATGCTACTGGTGTTCTTACATAATCAAGGCAGCTCTCCCCCCTTTTCATGCATATACTAGTGGTGGTGGCTTTTACCCTTTTTTTTTCTTTTTTATTAATATAATTTGTACCTTCGATTTTTCACTAAATTTTATTTTAAAATCTTATCTCTTAGTTGTAATAACTAAAACTTTAAGATTTAGTTATTACAATTTATTAATTATTAACATTTTTTAAATGTTAATAATTTATGAATTTCTATTAATGAATCTACCATGACTAATTTAAGAGAAAAACCGAATTTTTCCTTTTAATTATACTTATTTCACTTTTGTAGTTAATTTTTTTCCTTTCCTTTTTTTTTTAAAAATAAGGATGTGTGCTATTCATTAATTGCAGAGTCCTCTCTCACAGACTTTTTATATGTTATGTGGTATAAATTATAATTTATTTTTATTTTTTATTTTTTTTAATCCATTCTCTTTTAGAAGACACTTTCTTAAATCATTTCTTTTTTTTTCTTTTTGGCAATGTCGTGATTTGGTGGCTGAAAGTTACAACTACGAGTCCACAACCACCTCTTACTTTGTTTTCTATAACCTGAGACCGAATAGATTAATCACTCTCTGTGTGGGCCTTCTGATGTCTTCGTGCTTATTCTATCATCAAACAAGCTCACCATCTACCCTCCTCTCTCCCTCTCTCTCTCTCTCTCTCTCTCTCTACGCTTTATTTTCCCTCTTATTCCATTGACAGTCAATTTCTCTTATTAAGTGTTTGTGCGCTGCAATACAAAATATTAAAAAATTTTAAAATTATTCATCTTTTATTTTACTGCACGAATTAAGAACTCATAAATTATTTCAAATTATTCTTTTTTTTTATCACTTCAAATGAAAACTAATTACTTAACTCTTAAAATTAATACAATAGTTACGTCTTTACCAATTATACATCTACAAACCATTAAAGAGTAAACAAAAGTTCTGTAATTACATCAGCAAAGATAAAATTAGTTTGATTAGTGGACAATTGCTAGTAGTTTATATTAATTAGTTAATGATGAAAATTTGATAATCACCCAGGAATTCCGACGCACAATGCTTGAAAAACTTAAGGGTTGCTGGAGTTTAAGAAACCTTTGGGAGTAGACCCATGCATACATATATATATATATATATATAAAAGGAAAATAGAGTGAGATTTCCATTGCTTAATTTCTTGCTGGGATACGGTCAACATCTCTAATCTAATATTATATGTATATGTGTTTGATAGGTACCTCTTGTATTAGTATATATGATACCGAATTAATAGGTCAAGTTTCGTAGACGAAATTGTTTTTCATCAAAACATTAATTACAACACCACCAAAGCTGAATAATTTCCTACTGCCCATGGTTTTCCTGGCCTTTTGACAATTTTTGCTCCAGCCATTCCAGAACTTCTCTCCTTCAATTTTCCACACATCTCTCTCTCTCTCTCTCACATACGCGCACATATAATCTTATACTCAATTTTATAATTTCATGTGGTTCATTATTACCACAAGTAAACTTAGTTTTAAAAAATAGTATTTTTCGTTACTGTCGGGGCAAAACTCATAATTTTTTTTATTTTCTTTTTCTTTTTAACACGTTTACCATCCTAAAGCCTCCCCTCCCCCTCTCTCTCTCTCTCTCTCTCTCTCTCTCTCTCTCTCTCGTTTTCTACTGATCTCTTTCAAATTCAGTGTACATGTAATCATCTCTTTATAAAAAATCATAAATATCATTTAAGTTATGCCTGGAACATGAATTTGTAAAGGAAAATAAAAAGTGAATAAAAATGATAGGAATGTAAAATGAAGTGAAAAAGTTAAATTTATTTTTTATTAAATTAAAAAAATAAGACTAAAATGAAAAAATATTTATTAATAAAATTTAACTTTTATTTTATTAAGCGTACAAAAATTACAAAATTATAAATTTTATTTTTCCTTCATTTTTCCTTTCAATCTACAAATCCATCTTCCAAACATAGCATTAGTATACTTAAAGATACATGCTAATTTGTGTCATTTTTGTAATTTCAACATTTTTTATCAGTAATGTAAAGTTTTATAATGGTAAATTCATACAAAATCTTAAATTAAATGTGACAGATTTGAATATTTCCTAAACTAAAGAGAGAAGAAGATTTGCATGTTTCCCAAATTGAAGATTTTTTAAATTGACAAGTTCCAAAAGACTACAACCACAATATTGCAATGTAAGTCCAACTATGAGTAAAGAAGAAGACTGTAAAAATTAGGAAACACACAGAAAATTCTAGTGTGCATTGCAGGTAGATCGCAGGAAGTGCGCGGTTGTGCTACATTGGCACTAAAAGCTCGCAGGTTGCGCGAGAGTTCGCCCATTTTGATTTCTAGTCCTAGAATGGCTTCCAGTAAACCTTGCAGTTTGGTATATAAGAGCGTGATAATTCGAGTAAATACTTTATAAAATATTCTGTTTCCATTTAAGAAATATGTTTATATTTTTAGAAAAATTAGTTATGTATTTGAGTCCTAGATGAAATAGGACTTTGTAAATCTATACATATGCACCCAAACTTAATTCTATGAACAAATAAGAAGTTATAAAAAATCATGCAAGACCACTCTGATACCAATTGTTGGAATCAAGAAACGTAGTAGAATAGGTTTTTAAAATTTTTGTTCGGATCGATCATGCATGAAAGATTATAAACTTCTTACACTACTGGAAAGAGCAGTATTAGCAAACGCTTTTGGCGGTCGCTAAAAATCAAAAAGCGGCTGCTGAAAGTATTAGCGACAGCTTAGCAACCGCCTCAAGCAAGTCGTATTTGAGTCGTCGCTAAAAAGTATTAACGACTGTCGAAGCAGTCGCTAAATTTTTTGCGATGGCGACTGCAACCGTTGTGGAAAAAACGTCAGAACATTAGCAACCGCTTGTAACGGTCGCTAATAGTCATTTCCGGTCACTGTTTTTTTGGCACCAAAATGCCTACAAATGGCGCGAGGTGACGCGAACTATTAGCGACTGCTTATAACGGTCACTAATACTGTCAAGCAGTCGCAATTAATTACCCCGGGAAAACCAAGGCCATTTGGCCCCATTTGGCGGCAAGGAATTAGCGACCCTTCGGTTTATTAGCGACTGCTTTAAGCGGTCGCAATAAATAGTTTTATTTTTTTTATAATTATTTATTGCAATAGAATCTAATTATAAATTTCAATAATTTATTTTTTATGAATCGAATTATTTAAATTATCTATTTAATAATTATTTATTTATAATAATTATTAATTTAATACTTGCTATTTATTTATAATAACTATTGCATTTTATTATTTATGTATAAATATTTATTTCAAATTTAATTTAATTATATTATATTAATTTGCAGATGTAACTAAAGAATTTTTTCATAAAATCAATCAAAGAAATAAACATGGCTCCTAATTATGATTATATATACAAACACAATATCAAATTAGATTACAATTAAAACAAAATTTTATTATATGTAAATGTTCAAAATACAAAAACTAAAAGATATTTAAATGTACTGATCAAAATATATACAAATGGATCCTAATCATCCTAATCCAGTCCAAAAGGGCCATCCGCCATCGTCCGGATTCTACAATGGAATAATAACGAAATTAGAACGTGATAAAAAGACATGAATAAATAAATTTATAAAATTTTAATGAGTAATAGTAACGAAAAATAAAAATTTTAACCTGAGGAGGAGGTGGTGGATGGTTCTGACTCTGAGATAGGCGCCTCTCCATCTCAGCCATCATCTCGGCCCGAAGTGATGCCTCTCGTGCATCCATCTCAGCTCGAAGGGTCTTGAACAGATCCTAGTCGCGACGTCTGGCCTGAGAAGATGACTCTGCTCGTGCGATGGATCGGTGTGGAATACTTGCACCTCGCGTAAGCATGTATCCATGACCATCGCATCCGACAATGGAGAAAAATATCTCGTCTCTCCTCTCCTTGGACTCCCTCTCATTCGACGGCAGCTCGTCTAGACGTGGCATATATGCCTTGTTGGACTTTCCCCCTTGCAAGTGCAATGGAGTTCTAAATCTCATCTCCTACAAATCACATCGAACAATAACATTATCTTTTGATTTCCCATTTACACCAAGGATCGTCCATAATATATTATCACAAACATTCTTCTCAATGTGCATGACATCCAAGTTGTGCCTGAGTAAGTTGTTTTTCCAGTAGGGCAACTCATAAAAAATATTTTTCTTCTTCCAATTATGGGTTCGGTTCCTATTTGCACCAGAAATAGATGGCAGCAGGGGGCTAACAGATCCTGAAAGTCATACACTATTCGTATTTGCTTTTGCTCCATTTGGGCCAGCAAATCAACCTCGGTCATTGCTCGGGGTGTCGGACCGAACTCCCGAGTGCTGTCAAATGAGACTCTGTCCTTCCTAAACCTATGCAACGGAGGTAGGAAGCATCTGTGACCCATGTACGCTCACTTTCTACCATACTTTAGCCAAGTTGACTTCTTGCCCTGATTGCAACAAGGACATACGAACTCTCTTTTCGTGCTCCAACCAGATAAGTTAGCATACGCAGGGAAGTCATTAATTGTCCATAGTAATGTCGCCCGTAGTTTAAAATTTTCATTTTTTGTTGAGTCAAACGTTATCACATCGTCAGCCCATAATTCATTAAGCTCTTCAATCAATGGTTGCATATAAACATCTATTTTATCCCCGGGACGTTTAGGTCCGTCAATCAATGTCGATAGGATGAGAAAAGATTGCCTCATGCACAGCCAAGGTGGAAGATTATATGGAACTAACAGTATATGCCACATACTATGAGTTGCCCCAGTCATGGCTACAAATGGGTTAAATCCATCAACCACCAAACCAAACCACACACTGCGAGAATCGACAGCAAATTCAGGGTGTCTTTGATCAAAATCCTTCCACACCGGAGAGTTTGCTGAATGGGATAAGTTCCCATCCTCCCCGTTGTTCTCGGCATGATATATCATTAGTTTAGAAATCTTGGATGACATGAAAAATCTCTTCAGTCGTCGCTTAAGTGGGAAATAGCGCACTTGTTTTGCAGCCACAAGCTTACCACAGTTTGAAATACCTGGACGATTTTGCTAAGTTTGGATAGTACCGATATTCTTCCACCTCGAAACCCCACACACGGTACACGTATCGAGGTTACCATTCTCATTCCGAAAAAATATGCAACTATTGGGATATGCATCCAGAATTTGGTATATGAATCCCAAATTCTCAGTTAACTTGCGCGCCTTGTAGTACCAATCAGCACGCTTAGATCCTGCTGGTAAGACCCTGTGGAGCAATTGCAGTAGTATGTCGAATGACGTATCCGACCAGTGATTTAATACCTTCAAATGTTACAGCTCAACGATGAATGATAATTTACTGAATTCCTGACATCCACGATATAATTCTGTCTGCGCATCGTTGAGTACTTCAAAATATCTCAAGGACTCATCATCCGCACCCGAACGGGGATTAGTTCCACTCATCAGATTAATAACAACACCTCTATCTTCATGTGTCAATCCACACGCGATATCAGCTAGCATCGCGAGCATTGGATCAACTTCCTCTGTAGCCTCGGCCTCCACCTCAGCGGTTTCATCCGGACGAGAGGGGGTATACTCTTCCCCATGAAGAGTCCAATATTTATACTGTTTCAAGAACCCATTACAGATCAGATGCTCCCTAACAGCCTCCCGTGTGTAGTAATACCGGTTAGCACACTTTTTGCA
Source organism: Vitellaria paradoxa (assembly GCA_019916065.1). NCBI lineage: Eukaryota > Viridiplantae > Streptophyta > Magnoliopsida > Ericales > Sapotaceae > Vitellaria > Vitellaria paradoxa. The sequence continues at coordinate 4,992,195 of CM034235.1, forward strand.
GGGACAACTAATGTACACACTGGAAACTTATTGGTGAATATAATAAACTGATTAATCCCTCCATATATTCCGTGGACATCCTATTCGGCAAATCAATCCAACTCTTGTCCATCTCGCTTAGAGTGTCTGTGGAGTCCCAAAAGGATAAAATGTCATTACTCTTAAAAGTAGTGCCATGTGCAAAACACCTAGTCTTAAACTTTACCTCCTCATTACAGGGTGGTTGGTCCTATCCCATTCGAGAATGCACGATCCAACTTACACTCAACAAGTTAATGCCTTTGTCCCCTAATTAGATAAAATTTCGGCAGCATGTACGCGTGGTTCTCCAAATACACAACACAAACACGACATTAGTCGCACTCTGTGTATGCACCCGGAGAACAACAGGACATCAACCGAAACTTCATCTAACATAGGACAGTACATGAGTTGTTGAAGGCAAGATGGATAATTGCATTCCTAAACTGTCCAAGCTGGACAATTCAAGAATCGCGTACGTCAATCCCCGCATGTTCATCGAAAGAACAACGAACTTGGTCGAAGACCTAATTCGTTGCCTAAGGATGACCAAACGGGTGGCGTACGAGATTCTCGAACGAGTCTAAGTTTCACTAATGTATGCAAATGAATAAAATAAAGTAGTTCTCTATGTCTGTTTGTTTTCTAACTTAGAATAAAGTATTTACAAATATTTTTCATTGGGCCCAAATAGGATATTGACAACAAGCCCAAGTTAGATTAGGGAGATTGTGTATTTGTTATGAATTTAACATATTTGATTTGGCCCAAGCAGGATATTGGTTTGGGCCCAAGAAAGATTGGGAGACTCTGAATTAGATATGAATTAGGCTTAGGCAATAATTTTGTTATTAATTAACTATTACTGCTTGTCTAATTAATTATTATATTATCATGTAAATTACCTAGAAATAATATTATAATATTATTATTTGACCTAATTTTCTTATCGTATTCATATTGGATTAGACTTAGCGCAAAAAAGATATTGGATTGGGCCCAGGCAAGATTAGGGGTTTACTTTTAATTAGTAATTAAACTAATTAAATATTATTAATTAATTGCTGCTGCTTGTCTAATTAATTACTATATTATTATGTAAATTACCTAGAAATAATATTATAATATTATTATTTGACCTAATTTTCTTATCGTATTCATATTGGATTAGATTGGGCGCAAAAAAGATATTGGATTGGGCCCAGGCAAGATTAGGGGTTTACTTTTAATTAGTAATTGAACTAATTAAATATTATTAATTAACTACTGCTGATTGTCTAATTAATTACTATATTATTACGTAAATTACCTAAAAATAATATTATAATATTATTATTTGACATAATTTTTTTATCGTATTCATGTTGAATTAGACTGGGCGCAAAAAAGATATTGAATTGGGCCTAGGCAAGATTAGGGGTTTACTTTTAATTAGTAATTGAACTAATTGAATATTATTAATTAAATACTGCTGCTTGTCTAATTAATTATTATATTATTACGTAAATTACCTAAAAATGATATTATAATATTATTATTTGACCTAATTTTCTTATCGTATTCATGTTGAATTAGACTGGGCGCAAAAAAGATATTGGATTGGGCCCAGGCAAGATTAGGGGTTTACTTTTAATTAGTAATTGAACTAATTAAATATTATTACTTAACTACTGCTGCTTGTCTAATTAATTACTATATTATTACGTAAATTACCTAAAAATAATATTATAATAGTATTATTTGACCTAATTTTTTTATCGTATTCATATTTGATTAGATTCGGCGTAAGAAAGATATTGGATTGGGCCCAGGCAAGATTAGGATTTTACTTTTAATTAGTAATTGAACTAATTAAATATTATTAATTAACTATTACTACTTGTCTAATTTCTAATTAATTACTATATTATTACGTAAATTACCTAGAAATAATATTATAATATTATTATTTGACCTAATTTTCTTATCGTATTCATATTGGATTGGACTGGGCCGAAGAAAGATATTAGATTGGGCCCATGAAAAATATTGGATTGGACCCGGGCAAGATTAAGGATTTACTTTTGGATTGGGTCCAAGAATTAGAGTTAATTATTGTTATTTAAAAAAGCAACACTTAAATAAACTATCTGAAAATGAAATATATAACAAATAAAATAATACGATACAAATTAAATAAATTAATAATAGATATTACGAACAATTCAATATTTGCTCATTATAATATAAATAAAATTATGATTTCAAATAATAAAAGTATTTTCAATAATTTGAGTAACCAACCATTATAATATTAATTTAAACAATTTTAATTTTACCTAAATTAATTATATTATCAATATTCTAATTCGTTATTTAATATTTTAACTAATATTAATATTTAATGAAATTAAAATTTATAATTTAATATTATTATTTACCTAATCTTAATATTTGTAGTATTATTGTTTAATATAAATATCATAATATAATTTAATTTCCCTAAGGTAACGTTCATTAATTTAATTAATTTCGGTAAGGTAATAACATTAATTAATTTCTTTAACGTAATGTTAATTAATTTTAATATCATAATATAATTAATTTATTTCAAAAAAATATAATATAATTTAATTTCTTTAAGGCAGTATTAATTAATATTTTTCACGATTGTTTTAGTAAATGATAATAATATATATAAATTATTTAATAAATTATATTATCTTATTAGAATTTAATTTTAATTTATATTTTTAATGAACCTACAAGTTATAATTTAATATTAATATTTACTTAATCTTAATATTTGTAGTATTATTGTTTAATAAAAAATATATAAATTAACAATAAATATTACGATATTAATATTTTTTAGTATTATTGTTTCATATTTATGCTATTTTTTATTTAATATTTTTCATAATTGTTTTAGTGAACGACAAAAATATATATAAATTATCTAATAAAAATATTTTTAATAATTTAAGTAAATCTAACCATTACGATATTAATTGAAGCAATTTAATTTTATGCAAATTAATTATATTATTAATACGCTACTTTATTATTGAATATTTTGACTAATATTAATATAACTTAAATATTATCATTTATTTAATCTTAATGCTCCTAGTATTATTGTCTAACATTATAAATATCATAATATAATTTAATTTCTCTAAAGTAACGTTCATTAATTTAATTAATTTCGGTAAGGTAATAACATTAATTAATTTCCTTAACGTAATATTAATTAATTTTAATATCATAATATAAATTTATTTAAAAAATTATAATATAATTTAATTTCATTAAGGTAGCGTTAATTAATATTTTTCATAATTTTTTTAGTAAATGATAATAATATATAAAAATTATTTAATAAATTATATTATCTTATTAGAACTTAATTTTAATTTATATTTTTAATGAACCTACAAGTTATAATTTAATATTAATATTTACTTAATCTTAACATTTTTAATATTATTGTCTAATATTATAAATATCATAATATAATTTAATTTCCTTAAGGTAAGTTAATCAATTTATTTTTAAAAATTATACATTTATGTATTTATAATTCCAAATATATTACTTTAATATTGTTCATATTTAAAATTAATTTCTTAATTGTTTAATCATTACTTCAAAAGCAAATCATATTAAATATTATTTTTCATATTTTTATATTTTAAAATTAAAAAAAATTAAGCACTCACTCTTTTATTATTTTTGATAATTATTTCACTCAATGATAATAATATATATAATTTATTAAATAAAATTATTTAATAAATTATATTTTCTTATAAAGAGCTAATTTCAATTCACATTTTTAAATTTAAAAAAAATAAGCATTAACTCTTTTATAATTTCAAAAAATTATATTTCCATCAAAATTACTTTTATTATTTTTAATACTGATTTTTAATACTTAATTTTATTATTTTTAATACCTACTTTAAATATTTGAATTTAAAAATAATTTTAAACTTAATTTAATAAAACATTCGTTCTGTTACGATTTCAAATTTTTAGTTCAACAAAATTAAAAAAAAAAGTCCAAAATTATATTTCTCTTTTTAAAACTATGTTCATAATTATTTTAACTAATATTTTGTCGCCTTTCACTCATACTTAATTAAAATTATTTTTATAGTTAGTTTAAAGAATGATAATAAAAGATCTAAATTGACAAAAAATTTATATTTTATTATATTGCTTGTTACGCATTAATGGTATTTTCAATTTTTTAATCTAATAATACTTTTTTAATTTAAAAAAATTAAATATTCCTCATTAAAATTAAAGAAATTATTATTTTAAATATATTTAGAATCACAACAAAATTAAATTGAATAATATTGTCATCAAAATATTTTAATGAGGAATGTTTTCATCTCTTTTAATGAGGATTTGTTTTCATAATATTTTCTTCAAAATTAAATTGAATCACAACAAAATATTTTCATCTCTTTTAATTTACGCAAACAAAAAAAAAAGTACCCTAAAAACAACCAAATAAAAAAATTTAAAAAAATACAAAAAAAATAATACATTACACAGTAAAAAAAAAAATTTGACAGCAACATTTTAGCAATATTACATTTCACAACCAACAATTCAAAAAAAAAAATCCAATCAAACAACCAACATCCAACATCAATAGCATATGTATGAAATTAACAAATTAATGAGTAACTAGAATTAAAACAAAAAACAAAAAATAATATATACATGCATGCATGGATGAATCATCAAAGCCCAACCACAAAAAAAAAATATTATTTACATTAATCCAATAATAAACAAGAAAAAATCAGAAAATAAAAAAAAATCAAACTAAAAAAAAAACAAATCAAACCTGGCGGTGTGGTGGTGAGCCCTCTAAAAATCCCTTATACACAAAAAATGGGTTAGTGAGAGAAAGAGTGAGCAAAAGAGAGAGGGAGCCTACCACACAGTGGCAGCGGCAGCGACAGCGGCGGCGGCGGGCGTCCGGCGACGACGGCAGCAGCATAAGGAGGAAGAGAGATGGGTAGGGAGGAGAGAGGGGATAGAGCGAAGGAGGGAGAGAAAAAAAATGGAGGGAGGGAGGGGAAAAAGAGATGAGCGTTTTGCTCGATATAAGTGGACTTTCTGTCACCCAAAATATAAAAGCGGTCGTCCGAATTTTTCCGTCGCCAATTCCTTGCCGCGCTAGAATAGCAACGGCCATTAAAGCGACCGCCCAAAGTGGTCGCTAATACTCTTATAGCGACCGCCACAAACGGTCGCCCGATTTTTCCTCTCGCTAATTGCCCAATCTCTAGTAGTGTTACTATTGTATTCGAAATATAAAAATAAAATCAAATCAATAAATAAAACTGACCTTTTGTTGTTCCTTGATTTGATCTTGCCTTCTCAAGCTTTTCTTCCCCAACGGTTGAAACTCCTAAATTTCTACTCTTTGTCCTATCAGGATCCTTTTAGGATTTTTCTGACGTCTAGAGTTGTGTGGGTAACCTAACAGATTGATCATTTATATAGGCAAAAGCAAAGGATCAAGGTGTAAATAAACTTAAGTTGGCTAATTAGAAAATTACCCATAATTAACTTATAATTACAAATATATACCCTAATAATTATAGTTTACTCCACTAAAAATGTATAACTGAACTCCAACCCTAGTTTATTGAAATAATTTCATAAAACACCTTGTTCACTCTTTAATTCTACAATTAAGCCCCTCCACTAGATATAGAGATAATTAGAATTAAGGAGCTATCCAATTTCGATTGATACCTCATTCTATATTCTAACTATTATTTTAATTATTTTGTGTTGGTCACTATCTCAATAACATATTATTAAGACGACTGAACCCAGATTTAATGATTAGTTAATATTCTTAATATGGACAATACCTTTATTTCAAATGAGATTGTAGACTCCTTCTTGATAGTGTATGTTCCCTAATTTTAAGCAATGATTTCCCAAAATACTAAGGTGTTGGCCTAATGATAATCAATCTTACTCTTAATAAATTAAAGTCATCATTACATAAAATAATGTCCATCACTATCTTAAGATTTAGAGCAACTGTTTAGAGTGAACATAAGAAATACATCAATGTAGATAGCATAGCTTAGATGTGTTTCTTATTATTATCCTGTTCAGTATCTTCCACACTAACATTTTAGATTCAGAGTCCACTACTCTAATGATTGAAATAAATCATTATATCATATAGAAATCTAAAATGTTACAATCTTTCAGTTGAGATGTCTCTATCTCATCACTAACTGCGAATAAATCTTAATTGATCAATACTTGGATTCATATCTCTTGTGTATGAAACACTTTTATGCACATAAATCAAGTTCATTAATTGTCACGGCCCTAACTTAATTGTCCGAGACAGACGGCATGGGAATATAGAAACAAAATAAATTAACTAAAAACCTGTACCAAGGCCAATCTTTGATTTAGTAGCAACTAAATACGTTCCTCATTCCCATATAAAATGAAGTATCATTAATCATAGCAAATTCAAGGCCACGCCCAAGTGGCTAAATTTAGGGTTTATACAGCCGCATCGATCTCCTCAATAATAAAATAATCTCACGCATATATGGTTTGAGATTAGAACCCACACCCCGGGTTGCACACTATGAAAAAAAACATTTAAACATAAGCAAAATATTACAACAGACTAGTTATCAATATCAACTCAGCTCCAAGTGGCTACTTTCTAGCCTAGCCGAATCACCTGTAATTTAAACAGAGTGAGCTAACCAGCTCAGTAGGTAGAACTGTGCTAGTGTGTGTTAATGAACAAACTCAAGTATATAGTATAGCACACAACAATCACAACTAAACAATAAGTAAAAATGTATATATATAAGATAATGTAATGGAATATGAACATTATAAAGATAATATCTATATAATACAATACGACGCAATTCTCTCATTCATAATCATTTAGGATTAAGACCGGATTCAGGCTATTCTACCCTGAGCTGTCTACGTATCTTACCTCGGGTATCAGGTTACCGTAGTTCCCAATTCATACATCTTATTTCATAACCAAACTCATGATCAATAGAATAACCTATACCTCTCTACAATATATGTTACAATCCCACTATCTCAATATAAGTATATAAGACCTAGGGGAACCATGTTATACTCCCTGATCCTTCTGTTAGGAGATCGTGTTACACCCCTTAGTAGGCATCCATTTATCCCAAGCAGGCATCCGCTTATCTCATGCAGGCATCCGCTTATCTCAAGCAGGAAATCAATATAAATATAGCGTCCTCGACCAACTAATAGCCATAACATAATCAAGACAATACCGCTCCAACCTCATGCACATGATGTGCTCAATCGTGTAATTAAACATCGTCTCTTATATAATCACATTCACTTTAGGTTTAAGGATGATTTAGGGTCCATTCTATCATTAGATATTCTTAATAACTCAATTCAGGCACCAAAAACACAACCAGGAATCAAGTTTTAACAACAGTCAAAAATATAACTTTCTGTGGTCCGAACCCCCTATGGTTCTAACCGGTCCGAACCACAAAATCCAAGGGCCAAATTTTGGGTTTGTTCCAGCAGAATCCCAGACCCAAATCAACCCCAAAATCATTCATTTCAAGCTTCAATCTCCTCAATAACTCATGTATATGCACTCCAATACATAAATCACATGTTTCTTCATCGTTTAATCAAAAATAACTCAGGTTTATGCAAATTATTCACGTATATATGTACATATATAACCACTATCATATATATATATATATTTATACATACACACCCATCTCAGAAAATCCAACCAAAACAAGCATATATATATATATATATATATATCAAAATGATTCTTACGACGTCTAGAACACGTATTTAAGTCCTAACTACCTCGAATCTGAAGAAAAAATGAAAAAAATCGTTTTGAACTCCAAACTTCCAAGCTAGATTTCTCCCACCTTGGGCCAAATCACTAGAAATGACTTGTACCACTTTGATCACCGCGTCGAGATCTACCCCGATCTACCGACCTTCTTCCCAAAACTCACTCTCTTTCTCTTTTCTTTCTCTCATTTCTCTTCTTTATCCCTTCTTTTTTTTCTCTTCTCTTCTCCTCTTTCTTCTGGAAAAACTGAGACCCCTCTCCCTACCAAAAAGAGAAAAGCAAATGTAAAGAAAAAAAAGGAAAAGAAAAGGGAAAGAAAAGAAAATGAGAGCTGGGCCCTGTCCAATCAATTGCCAATTCTAATCATACTCAACCCAAGGAAAAAAAAGAAAATTTTATTACATCTCAAAATAATTATTTATTAATCCTAAAACAATTCATAAATAACCAAAAATAAGTACTGGATATCACATTAATGAATCAAGGATTACATTTATAACATAAAATTCATACATCTATAAGTAATAAAAAAAACTTTTGTTAAACTAAACAAGAATTCTTTATTAAACTAAGATTAATTCATCATCTAATATATGACTTTAGGGCATATATCCCAGCAAAAGATATGCCATTAGCTTCCAAGCTATAATTACCAAGGCAAAGGCAAGTAGTTCTATCCTCGGGTATCTTTCCTTTGCCCCTCTAAGTACTCAACTAGTGTAATACACTGACTTATGAACTCCATCTTCTTTCTTCACCAATGCCAAGTTGACTGTTGTAGCAGATACCACCAAGTAAAAGTAGAGTTCTTATCCAGGGATGGTCCTACTGAGTAAAGAGACTGGCTCTAAGTAATGTTTTAGCTACCAGAAAGCATCTTCATATCCAGCAGTCCACTTGAATGCCTTCCTCAAGATCTTAAAAAATGGGAGACACTTGTTTGAAAACCTCGAGATGAATTTGTTGAGAGTGGCGACATGCCCTGCCAGTTTTTGAACTTGCTTCGTTGTCTGATGGGATTGCATCTCTAGGATCACAGGGACCTTCTCTGGGTTCACCTCAATACCTCGGCTGGAGATCATAAACTCAAGAAATTTCCCAGAGATGACCCCAAAGGCGCATTTTATCGAATTTAGTTTCATCTGGAATCGCCTAAGGGTATTGAATGTCTCCTCTAGGTCTGCCACATGATCAGAGATTTGCTTATTCTTTACCAGCATATCATCAACGTAAACCTCCATGTTGCGCCCAATCTGTGATTTAGACGTTAGATTGACCAATCTCTGGTATGTCATTCTAGCATTCTTTAGACCGAATGGCATAACGTCATAGCAATACAGACCTCAGTTAGTGATGAAGGCTGTATGTTCTCGGTTCTACTTAGCCATCCAGATCAGGTTGTAACTTAAAAAAGTATCCATGAAAGAGAGTAACTGATGTCTGGCTGTAGAGTTTACCAGCAAGTCAATTACAATAAGGAGAAAGTTATTCTTTGGGCAGGTTTAGTTCAGGTTAGAAAAGTCTACACACATTCTCCATTTCCTATTGGATTTCTTGACCATTACCACATTGGAGAGCCGAGAAGGGTAATATGCCTCTCTTATGAACTTGGCCTTGAGCAATTTTGCCATTTCATCAACCACTGTTTTGTTTCGCTCAGGGGCAAAGAACCTTCTATTTTGCTTGACCGGTCGAGCCCCTAGAAAAATATTAAGATGATGGGTTATGACCTTTAGGTCTATACTCGGCATGTCCTTATGTGACCAAGCAAACACATCCACATTCTGCCTCAAAAAATGCCTGAGTTCTTCCTTTTGTTGATTCGTGGCCAAGGCCCTAATCTTGACAATCTTCTTGAGCTCAGGTTTTCTTATCACAATGTCTTCCAAGTCATCCCCGAGCTCTCCTCTCTTCACTTCCTCTTCATCTCTAACCTTCAACTCTTCCACAATCAATTCTTTTTGGTCATTGTCTCTGAGGGATGATATGTAACATTCTCGCGCAGCCTTTTGATTTCTCTTTACACAGCTAACCCTGTGCTCAATTGGGAACTTAAGCCAGAGGTGATACATTGATGTGATCGCTCTGAACTGGTTCAAACTCCTCTTCCAAGTATGGCATTATAGGCTAAAGGATAGTCAACCACTAAGAAATTGACCATTTTAGTTGCTTGTGTAGGCTCAGACCCCAAAGTAACTGGGAGAGTAATGGCACCAATAGGTTCGACACAGTCCCCAGCAAAGCCGATCAATGGTGAGCAGACCGGATGTAATTTCTCCTTTCCGATGTTCATCTTCTGAAATGCCTTCCAATAAAGAATGTCTACTGAGCTCCCACTATCCACTAGAATTCGCCATGTTTGGAAGTTGGCTATGACAACAGATATGACTAAGGGGTTATCGTGTGGATGGCTCATCTCAGATGCTTCATCTTAAGTAAACGTGATTTAAGTCAACTCTGTTTTCATCCATTTGATCGGTTGATCTATTTTCATTGCTTCTTGGCCTCTCCTAAGCTCCCTGGCACATTTTTTCATGCAATGGAGGATTTACCTCTGCCCACAAACCTCCAACTATAACCCGGATCTTCCCTAAGGGTTGTTGAGCTTGTTGTCCCCTACCCAGACTTCTCCTTGGTGGACTTCTCCGAGGTAGGCTCATCCTATCATCCCGCTAATCCCTTCATTGCCCTACGATGAACCCATTATACTTGTCTTTTTTTATCAGTTCGTCAACCAATCTTTTCAGGTCAAAGCATTCTTTCTTCATGTCATGCTCGTGGTCCTTGTGGTACAAGCAACATTTGGATCTATTTCTTGAGCCTAGTAGGGGCTCCATGTCCTTTGGCCATCTAAACTCTGGGTCATTCCTTATGGTATAAAATACTGATTCCATCCACAAGTTGAGAGGGGTGAAGTCCCTGACCGACCTCATAAACCAGTCCTTCCGATCTCCTACTCAGCCTCTTGACCCAGAGATTCTAGGCCCTTTCGACTCTCTATCATCTTTAGGATCTTACTGTCACTTCTTATCCGATCGGAAGCTAGTCAGCTTATTGTCCCTCCGAGCTTTTATCGCATCTTCTGCATTTATATGTTTCTGAGCCCAGGCCATTAGCTCGACTATACTTGCTGGAGGCTTTTTAGCCAGGGAAAAGGTAAACCGACATTGCTTCATTTCGCTTATAAAAGCTATCAGCGGCACTTTCTCATCAGCTTCCTCAATCTCCAGCATTTCCCGATTAAAACGATTCATATACTCTCTAAGAGTCTCGTCCTTTCCTTACCTAACCGTCAACAAATGTGCTAAAGGTTTCCTCTGTCGTTGTCCGCCAACAAAGTACAAAGTAAAGAGCTTGATTTTGTTAGACCAAGCGCAGGTTAGGCCTTTCAATGTGATTGAAAATGCTCGACGCTTGATTTCATTACGAACCGCGTGGAGGTGTATCGCCAAGTTATACATGTCTAAATGATCCACTAGGTCTTTCAAACCATCATACGGCTCCACCACGAGCATCTTGAATTTGGGGGGGGGGGTAGGGGGCATTCCATCACGGTAGGGGTGAACGGGAAACTAGTTCTGTCAACTACGTACTCCATGATGCTGGGGTTCCTTACTGCTGCTATGGCCCTGTCGATCTGAGCTTGCATTTGTCTAAATATCTATTTAACCATTCTTGTGTTTTCCGTCCTTTTTGGCTCCGCAACTACCTGACTTGGGACAATTTCATTATACGCCACGTCGTCCATCGGCGAATCATTCTATTGAGAGAAGCCTGGTCTTCCATTGTTCTTCCCTACAACCCTTTTGTCACCGTCATTCTGGATTACTCCGCCGTTGTTCGGGCCATTAGGTAGATCCTACTACTGTGGTGGTGGGGTGGAGCTTGAGCCAAACGATTGACGTGTTTCATGATTACTTGCAAAGTTGCAGCCATTCCAGCGAACTGCCTTTCCGTTATTGTGATTCAGTCGTCTCCTTGATTCTGGTTCTCCATGGATAAAGTTGAATAACTTTAATGGGTTTGTATACCGGATCTAGTACGGACCATGAAAAAAATGAAACAAAACGTCGTTCCCACAAACGGCACCAACTGATGGTGATGAAATTTTGTAGCCCCTGATCCGGACTCCTGGATGGATGATTCAACTGGAATAAGGTGGTCTGTTCGCCTGAGACACCAGTGTAGTGCCTGCCAAAAATTCTCCAACGATCAAGTTAAAGAATATTCAATTGAATTTTAACAGAGTAATAAAGTAGCATACCTGCGACAGTGACTTCTTTTCCCATTTATAGGAATGACTACTGAATTGAAGATAGAAACAAATCAGGATTTTTCCTTGACTTACTGTAACTTCCTTATTTGGATAAGGAAAGTATAAGATTTGAATCAATTATAGAATTTCCTACTAAAGTTGACGATCCTAAATCAATAATTATAATGCAAATCTCGGGATTGTAACCATGGATGCTCCACACGTGCCTCTAAGTCCAACTTGATACTGGTCAACTCAGGCTATGGAGCTCAGCCTAACCTGCTCCTACCTTGATAGCTCGGTCAGTAGGCTAGAGGGGTTTTGCTCGGCCTCCTGGGGATTTATTGCCGAGGGTTGTTTTTGTCATTTTAATTGAGCCCTGAAATCTCACTCATCGTTAATAATTTATGAAATTCCATTAATGAATCTACTGTGACTAATTTAAGAGAAAAATCAAATCTGTTCCTTTAAATTATACTTGAAATTTCACTTTAGTAGTTAATTTTTTTTGCCTTTCCTCTTTTAAAAAAATTAGGATGTGTGCTATTCATTAATGGCAGAGTCCTCTCTCATTGACTTTTTATATGTTATGTGGGATAAATTGTAATTTAGTTTTTGTTTTTATTTTTTTTAATCCATTCTCTTTTATAGGACAATTTCTTTAATAGTTCTTTTTTTTTTTTTTTGGGTGGGGGAGGGGGGCAATGTCCTGATTTGGTTGGCTGAAAGTTACGGCCACAAGTCTACAACCACCTCTTACTATTGCCCTGATTTGGTGGGCTGAAAGTTACGGCCACGTCTACAACCACCTCTTACTTTGTTTTCAATCACCAGAGACTGCAATAAATTAATCACTCCCTCTGGCGTGGGCTTTCTGATGTCTTCCTGCTTATTCTATCAACAAGGTCCCCTTCTACCTCTCCTCTCTCTCTCTCTCTCTCTCTCTCTCTCTCTACTCTATTTTCTATATTATTCTATTAGACATTCAATTTCTCTTACTAATTTAAAAAAGAGCTGTCGCTTAACTCTACACGCTTGAAATTAATCCGAAAGCTGTCTTTACCAATTATACATCTACACACAATTAAAGAGTGAACAAAAGTTTTGTAATTACGTCAACAAAGATGCAACTAGTTTGATTAGTGGACAATTGTTAGTAGGATATATTAATTAGTTAATGATGAAAATTTGATAATCACGCAGGAATTCCGACGCACAATACTTTAAAAACTTGGCTCGTTGGAGTTTAAGAAACCTTTGGGACTAGACCCATGCCTATAATATATATATATATATAATAGAGTGATATTTTCGTTGCTTTCTTGAGAGTAGACCCATGCATATATATTATATATATAAGGAAAATTGAGTGAGATTTCCCTTGCTTAATTTCTTGCTGGGATACGGTCAACATCTCTAATCTTAATATTATATGTATGTGTATTTGTGGGTACCTCTTGTATTAGTATATATGATATCGAATTAGTGGGTCAATTTTGGTGGACGAAATTGTTTTTTTATTAAAACATTAATTACAACACCATCTAATCTGATTAATTTCCCACCGCCCATGGTTTTCCTGGCCTTTTGACAAATTTTGTTCCAACCTTTCCAGAACTTCCCTCCTTTAATTTTCCACACATCTCTCTCTCTCTCTCTCTCTCTCTCTCTCATGCACACACGTATAATCTAATACTCAATTTTATAATTTCATGTGGTTCATTATTTCCATAAGTAAAATTAGTCTTAAAAAATAGTATTTTTCTTTACTGTCGGGGGCAAAACTCATAATTTTTTTATTTTCTTTTTTTACACGTTTGCCATGCTAAAGCCTCTCTTTCTCGTTTTCCATCGATCTCTTTCAAATTTAGTGTATATATAAGGTGTGTTTAGAGTTGTATAAAAGTATATATAAAATAAAATAAAATTATAAAAGTAAATATCTCGTAATTCATGCAGTGAGTGAAGAAATTTAAATTTTACTGTTTCATAATTCGTGTTTGAAAAGATTTGTAAGATTTTATTTTATTTTATTTAACTCTAAACGGAGTCATAATCATCTATTTATAAAAAATCATAAATATCATTTAAGTTATGTTTAGAACGTAAATTTGTGAAGCAAAATAAAAAGTTAATAACAATGGTACAAGTAGAAAATGAAGTGAAAAAGTCAAATTCGTTTTATTTATTATTAAGTTAAAAAAATAAAATTAAAATGAATAGATATTTACTAATAAATTTTAACTTTTATTTTATTAAGCGTACAAAAATTACACAAATTATAAATTTTATTTTTCCTTCATTTTTACTTTCAATTTACAAATCTATCCTCCAAACATAGCATTAGTATACTTTAAAGATACATGTTAATTCGTGTCATTCT